>VUQK01006908.1:32352-54687 GCA_015106715.1 Bujurquina vittata | reverse complement strand
AAATAAAAAAAAAAAAAAACCCCACCCCAAAAAATTTAAAAAAAAAAAAAAAAAAAAAAAGATTATCACAGAAACTGTACAGAATTAAAGTTTACAATACTTACATGCTTAGCAAAATAACTGTCAGTAAAACTCTAAATGGTAGGCAATAAACAAACTATAGTTTGCTTCCATGACTTCATCACCACCACTGAACTTCTGTTTGGTGTCGTAATCCTGAATGTTCCTGACAACTTCAATTCTCTCATTCATTTAGCTACTGAGAACCAGTAGACCCATTCCACGCACCATTGCATGCACACCCACACCTTCTTAAATTGATTTTTACACATTACTACATAATTATGTGACAGCGACAGCGACAGTGGAGTGGAGAGTCCTTCTACCTGTGGGACATGAGACTCTGTAGCAGAATAATATTCAGGCCCACCACAACAGAGACCAACAGAATTTTTCAGTAAGAAAACATGACATGCTGGGGATAGGTGGCTAGCAGATACTAAACCTTGAAAATAAAGAGGTATGTGCACTAGTCAATCTAATCGCACATGACATTATCCTCCCTAGCAGATAAAAAAAATTATTTAAAATATCCTTAAATTATATTAAAAAAACAACCAAATAGGGCAGCAGTGCAGTGGTTATCACAAGTTCTTGATTCAAGCAATAGACAGTAGAAAAGATTAATGTAGCTACAGTCCAAAGACATGTTTGTTAAGTGAAGTGGGGATTCTAAATTGGCCGGAGGTGTGGATCTCAGAGCGTGTGGTTGTCCATCTCTTTTTTTGGTCCTGTGATGGGCTGGTGACATCTGACAGCCCCCTCCCCCAGGACGCTAAGTTGGATAAACAGTTAAGAAATTCGATAGATGCACAATACTGCCTAAAGTATCCACTCATCTGCCTTCACACACATATAACCCTGAGTGGCATCACATTTTCAATCCTATGCTTTTAATAATGATGTCGGCCCACCCTCTGCAGCTATACAGCTATAACATCTTCAGTGCTTCCGGGAAGGCTTTACACAAGCTTTAGGAGTGTTCATGGGAATTTTTGACCATTGTTCCAGAAGTGCATTCGTGAGGTCAGACACTGATGTTGGATGAGAAGGCCTGGCTCTAATTCATCCCAATACCACAGGTACAACACCACTAACAGTTGACTGGAATATTTAGTGGTGAGGAAATTTCACGACTGGACTTGTTGTACAGGTGGTATCCCATCACGGTACCAGGCAGGAATTCACTGAGCTCCCGAGAGTGACCAATTCTTTCACAAATGTTTGTAGGAGCAGTCTGCATGCCTAAGTGATTAGTTATTTTATACACCTGTGGAAATGGAAGTAACTGGGACACCTGAATTCAATGATCTGGATGAGTAAGTGAATACTTTTGGCAATATAGTGTATGTGGTGGGCATTAATATACCTGGGTCCTGCCAAAGTAAAGTCTGTGTGGGAAACACTGTAATACACAGACCTTAACACAAAAAAAGTCAGCACAAAACTTCCACTAATTCCTCTTATGTGTGAGATGCTACTCACAATGCATTTGTCAAAGTTCCTCTTGACAGTCACAAGCACATTTCCCAAAGTTGTGCTGAGGTAAGAGGCTGGGTCAACGTTCTCAGCTGTCCACACATGGTGACTCATCTTTACCAGCATGTAGAGAGAGTGGAAGCTGTCAATCTTGTCACCCAAAGCAATGAGGCTGTTAAGCTCTGTCTCGATACTGTGGAAGATTTTATTCATCATCAGCCGCACCATGTCTTTCCTGTAATTGCAAAAAAAAAGTGAAGTGTAAAAAAAAACCAAAATCCTGAATAATGTTTGTGGGTGTAAATATGGGAAATATGGGTCATATTGACATCAGAAATGTTAGCAATGAACCTTGAATTGGATAAGTAGAAGAAAATGGCTGGATGGATGTTAGCAATGATCTGTGAGAACTCACTCTGATGACAAGGAGTGTCTGTGTTCTGCCTGGGGAAGCCTTTTTGATGGCGTGCTTCCATCTAATTCCTCTGTCTCTGGCTGACGGAACAAGAAACACTAAACATGACAAACCTAAACAAACATCTGTTGATACATATATGAATGATGCAACTGAAAACACACTAGCATCTGTCATTACTGTTTTATTCTATGCTTTCAGGGGAGACAAATGCTCCAGTTTCAGACACACCACACGAGCACAACTACTGTTGTGAAGTATTAGAATTAATTTAGATGCCATTTGATCTTTCTGTAACAGCTATTTCCAGTATGTGATCAGACGTACCTGTGCAAGAGGGGGTGTAACTGTCAGATGCTGCTGCAGCTTAAAGAACTTGCTGATGAAATCTTGTTCTGCAAGGCACAAAGGCTCCAGCTCACTGAGAACCTGCTCAAATATCTGCAGAGATAAAAACCCTCTATTTAATTTCTCAGAATGTGCACACACAGCTTTAATTCCACTTCACGTTTAAGTGTTTGCTTAAATGTATGGCAGTGTCACCTTGTCAAACTTGGTTCTGTCGGCCACATCCAGGTCGGAAGCGGACATGTTGCCCATGTCCAGCAGTGATGATGACTGGGAACGCCGGCTGTTGGAACCCTGCACTGTGAGCTTGTTCAGGCTTGAAGTAGAGCCTGTCAGCTTCCCGGAGCTGCCATGCAGGCCTAATGCAGCACAATAAATGCAATGGGAGTTAATGGCCATGTTTTGTGGGAGGGCTAATACAAGTTAATTTTCAAAAATTCAGTAGTGAAAGTAATCCAAATTAATATGAAACTACATGGTTAGATTTTTGTCACAGAATCAGAATGCGTGAAAATATACTGTGAAGATTAAGGCCAAACCAACCAGGTATATGGCGGGGTAATGGTTTGTACTTGAGTAAGAAAGGGGTTTGAGCACAGGAGTAATTTTAGTGCAGTCATATAGTGATGAGAAGCACAGTTAGAAACTGACAGTGAAACAGCTCCATTCAAATGTCATACTTACTTTCTGTTTCTTGTTTGAGTGCACTCTCTTTCCGCGGAAGCGTGGCTGCAGCCAGTTAGAAAGGCAGGCATCAAAGACAGACACAGGTTAGGCTTAATACATGCAGCATAGGAGGGGTAAGGCTAGATGTTAGATGCACATATATGCTGACGTGCACCGCAGTGACTTGGGTAGTAGCTCAGACAAACCTTTGGAAAACAAAGTCTTTGTTCTTGTTTTCAAAAGGAAAAGCTAATACGGAGTGCAAAAAGCCTATATATCTGCCAAAATCAAAGCTCAACAAGGGTCCTATGCACATTACATATATCGAGGAAAAAGCACTGTGTAAAGGGAAAAGACATTACTGAAAGATAAACTTTGGATGCACACATGGATGCACATTATAGAAACATGGCGCTCAAAATATCCTAAATAGAAAACAATGGCAGAAATGTGCAACAGCAAAGCTATTTACAACCTTATTTTGAGGCAAAGCACACAAATGTTAAAGTGTGCGTTTGTTTTGTTTTTTTTAAATCATATGTGGCCGGTGATTCTATGGATGGAGTTTTTCTCTCCCAGTGATTAAAGTTAATAAAGCTTCCCAAAATAACTCCCCAAATAAATGCCCAGAGGACTATCAAGATGGCAGCTGAGTGGAGAGACCTGTTCTAGAAGGACTAAAGGTAAAATATGCTTCAGATAACGCGAATAATGCAGAAGAGGTTATAAAGGTGTTAAAGCACAATATAAAAATGGGATAAAATGATCAAGAGATGCAGGTAAATTCATGTCGCCTTTGAGTGAGCTACATAATGCAAACAACAGTGGTAAATACAACAAATGAAATTCCTGCAAACGCCTAAACACATACCATTACAATACCTCCAGAAGACAAAAGCAGCTCATGTTAAGTTTAACATGTGAATCGTAAGGCTTACCAAATTTTCCCTTGGGGTCTTTGGATGTACCCGCCATTTTTATTTTGGCAACTTCAAAGAACTCTTTGATTTCTCGCTCATACAGTCTGCTCATATAGTCAACATAGGTCTGTAAAAAAAGAGAAAGGATATTTGTTACAAACACTACACCTAAAATGTGCATTTTGGAAAACATGTTTCACCTTTTAGAAAAACATTAAATACTAGTAACAATTTTGTACTCCTTTCTACCATTGTTGTGGCCTCTGTGCTGCTATTTGCTTCATCATAGTTGATTACTTAACTCATTCAAATACTCTCTCTTTGTGGAACTGTATTCACAACAAAGTATTTGCTCAAGAACATTTGCTGTAGTATCACACCACACAAAAAGCAGGTGTTTTTGCGGGATGACAGCACTGACCCTTGATAGGCCCTCGTACTTCTCCCTGTGGGTGTTCTTTAGCCACTCCATGAGCTTGGCGTAGCGCAGTAAGTCCCTGTGGAGGGGGCTGTGTTTGGGCAGGGACAAATCAGCTGTGTGCTGTGACAGGGTAGAGCTCTGGTCATGGCCCTGAGGAACACAGTGATGACAGACAATCATTAGCAATACATCTGTTAAAAGGTACACAATACAGGAGAAAATTTATATTATGCAGCTTTCCATATATGCTCGCAAACACACATTATGCAAAAGGAAGACTTAGCCTGCTTCCTCTCACTATCATCTGAAGCGTTAACTTAATATACTCAGTATCCAGATGATGTCAAAGTAAAGAATCTAAGACTTTCTTACACTCCAGATCCACCACATTCTCAGCCAACTTACTGAGCAGCATCTCTTTTGATGCCAAAGTGACATTCTTCCCACTTCCCCCTAAGTTCAGTTTCTAGTACAAGACATGCACGCAGACAGGCACAGCATCTTATGATGTGAGACCATTAGCAAAGAAGCCATGTTTAGCACACAAACAGAAAGAGCCCTCAGCCGAGGCATCTGACAAAGGAGAAGGATGGACAGTGCTTCTACAGTTTTAAGATCAAATGTGAGATGTTAAGTTGTTAGACACATATCCCATGCAATAAACAATGTGCTATGGTGAAAAGCTTGAGCTCTCATGGCATGTACAGTACGTTGGAGATATGAGTGAGAAGTCAAACATTAGCAAAAAGGGGCACGTGGGGGTTGCTGTGAGGGTACTCACTGGAAGTGACAGACAGGAGGACCTATAGAACTGAGGGATGGTCATTTTGAAGTGACTGAAGTGGTTGAACTGACACAGAGACAAAGAGCAGAGTGGGATGATTCAAAGTGGGATACACAGAGAATCAAGGATAGGTGGGACACAACTGAAGGGAGACGACAGAAGGAAGCCCAGGAAGAGAATCGTAGCTAAACAGGAAGCTCCTTAGAGGAGAAAGAGATACACAAAGAGTCTGGAAAAGTAAAGGAGAGACTGCTATCCTCTATTTCAGCAGATTCACAGTGACCAGCCACCATAACAAAACCTCTTATTAAATCTGCTTTGTTCCCTGTACAACTTGTTCAATTTCACAGTTCAGTACCACTAAAGTATTTAAAGAATATTCTGATGAGAGTTTTCTTCTTTAAATGTTAGACTCAGACAATGCAAACATATTCCTGAATAAGCTATGCCTGTTACCTGGTGAACAAACACATTGTTGAGGTGATTCGTGAGGCGGCGAGCAAATGTGTCTCTCAGCTCAGCGAACAGGAGCTGTTGCTGGGTCACAGCCATCAGTTTATCATGGCCTACAGAAAGAAAATGATGGAACTTTAATGTGATTATTATTATTGTTTTTTTAAAGCACCAGCTCATCTACGTGTTCAGGAGTGATCAATAAAGCTTCATTTTTAAACCTACCTGGTCTGAGAGCCACATTCATGCACTGCAGAAGAGCTTCAGAGGCATTAATACAGGCCTCTATACCTTTAGGGGATGTCAGATCTCCCTCCTGTAAGGCTCTGATGTGTCCCTTTGATAAGTCCATGTAATTCTATATAAGGAAAACAGAACTACAGTCAGAAAACAAAGTCTATTGGTCTAGCTATAGAAAACAGGACTAATTTCCCTGCCACAATCTTAATTATTGTTATAGCTGAAAGTAAAACTAAAGCAGAGGTGTCCAAAATTCTGTTCCTCATGTAGTCACTTGAGACTGGTTCCAAGAAAAAAAAGAAAGCCAAGATATTGAAATAATAATAATAAAAAACTCCCCCATAAAAACTGCATCAAGGTTCATAACGCACCCTTTTGAACTTAACTAAGGCTTAAAGTCAGGGGTGTGTCTGCTTTGACTGAAAAGTGGAAATGGTGGTTGTAGTCAGCAACTATCTTCTGACATCGCTTGCAGTGTGCTTAACTATACTAAAGAAACACCCAAGACGTCTGTGCTTTTAAGTGAGTGAAATTACTTAACTTACTTAGCACTAATTAGTACTAACTACTCCACCCTTTTGGTCCAAATATAGCTCAAAAAAACAACATGGGGATGCCCAAAATGTGACTTCAGTGGGTGTTGTCATTGTGGTTACATACTAAGAAGAGTAAAAGATTTTTGAACTTCTGCTACTCTCAGATCAACTGAGACCTTTGGTTTGCTACTTGATTTGGTGACAATATTTTGGAAAACGTTTAAATATGCTCCTAACCACTAAGAACTGAATCTCATCCAGCAGCTTGCTATTGTTGGTGTTGCTGATCTGGATGAGGCGGTTGCTCTGTGAGATCTGGTCCATTTGCTCCTTCACACTCTGGAGCATCTCTTCATAGCTGCTCAGCTTGCCCTCGATGGTGTCCACCTCTGCCAGCGCTTCATCCAGCAGCTGCATCAGGATATTGACCTGTTTCTCAGATGCCATGATGGACTGAATGTTGGCCTTAATGTAAGAACAGATAAAGAACCATGATCACTAATAATTTATTTCATTATTAACCATAATGGGCTTAGATCACTAAACAGTCGCCACCCTTTAAAAAAAATTCTGATCATATTTAGGCACCTTAAATACCGGCTTTAAATATAAGGATCTGAACTTGCTTTACTCACCCCATCTAAAACCTGAAGCTCCTTGAAGAGCTTCTCTGCAAAAGCCTCTGCATTGGAGATGGCATACTCGCACGTTTCCATCATGCTCTCAATATCTTGCTCTTCGCGGGTGCTGAGTTCCTGGTATTCATCTAGAGTATCCTCATCTCCCCCTGCAACACTCTGACTCTCACCGCTTGGCACAGACTCTAAGCCCGCAAGAAGAGAAGAAAAACATGTGCAGGGCGTAAGTCCAAGAACAAAATTCAAAGCACGTGCTATGGTGGCTTCAGACTCGAGCAGGTTTTCTTCGGGTTTTGAAAGAACTACAGACACAGTTGAATAAGGGACATTTCATGGTTTTAACTGTACAGCTGTACCTATTTTCTATCAGCAATGAAAATGTAGCATGACTGTGAGCCCAAATGAAAAACAATGAGTTTGTGGCAGGAGTTTGAAAATAAGAAGCATGTCTTAATGTACTTACTCAGTGAAGAAATTATTGTAATAGTGAATCTATAAGCTGGAACAACTGAATTAACAATTGTACTTTATGTCACTTTGGATCAATTAAACTACAGGTGTGTATCAAACAACACAGGATATATTAATTAGCATATGACAGTATATAACTGTATGTTCACAGCAAAATCAGATATAAATATTTTCACTCTGGCCTATACAGGTGTTTATCCATCTAGATTGTTTTTGCGTGAGCTGCTTTGCACATATACAACTGTAAAGATGCTGGCCTTTTCTTGAGTGTCAGAGAACTAAATGGCATTTGCCTTGATGAGCTCAGGTAATAAAAAAATTACATTTTAAAACTCTTCATCTCTTTCCATTAAAAACTGTACACACCTTGCTTGAGGGCAGTTTCATCTGCTAAACTGCACCCAACAAAAGGAGGTGCACATATAAGAGGCTCATGCTTCTCATGAGACAGAACCTATACACGAAAGGGGACCTATTGTGTATTCCGATGTGGATACTCATTAAAGAAGTGCTAGGAATTCCTACTGAACCAAAGCTTCATGCTTCAAACTGCTGTAAATGCTTCATTCAGACAGTTTTTTTATACTCTTGGATCTTTATGGCATAACATAGAGCAGTTATCCTTAAACTGGTCACCTCAGGTACACAGCTCTGGCTCTGAGCACAAAAGCACCATTTGTCTGCCTCTCAAAATTGGTAAAGGAGGGCAAAGAAGCTAAAAGGCTAAACATAACTACAAGATGAATAGGGATTATGTCGAAATGTGAGTCATGCAATGCTACTTGGGGGCTTCTTCAGCTGAGGGGCTCATGCTTGAAACAAGACAGGATAATGCTAGTTGGTTACATGTTTCTTTTGCTTGGTGAAGACAGTAGAAAGTAAACAGTCCCAACATCAAACTACTTTTAACATGGATTGTAGATTTAAAAAACAAAAAACATCTCTTGATTTCTGGAAAGAGGCACCACTGCTGACACACCTACGGCCAATTCAGAATCACCAATTAATGTAACATGCATGTTTTTGGACTGTGGGAATAAGCCGGAGTACCCACATAGGCACAGGGAGAACATGCAGACTCCACACACAAGGACCACAGCTGGTCAGGAGATTAGAACCAAAGATCATTTTGCTATAAGGTGAAAACAAAACAATTTAAATGGATAAATATCTACAAGCCAGAGGACAAGTATGTAAATTTGATTTTGAGACATTTGAGTCATTTTAATGAGGCATGGATGGGAAAAAAAGGAGATTAAAAACATGATATAAATGTGTGTGAATATTATTCAAAAATAATCATGCCTTTTTTTTTTCTAATGACACGAATCAAACAGCAGCAGCTTTAAGGAGGTGAAAGTCTCTGTGAGAATGGTGATTTGATGTAATGGGAACACAATGGAGAGGAGCAAGGAGGGGGAAGTTAAGTCCTACCAACCTTCCGCTTTAGGAAGTTCTGGCCAGAGAAAGTTAAAGAGAGAAAAGTGAGAATAAAGAAAAACTTTAACAGAGAAAACCATACCACAAACCAGGATACAGAGAATCTTTTTGAAAACACAATATTAATTTTTTTAATTTTTTTTTAAATCCAGGAGGGATTCTCACTTCTAAACTAGATTACCTCAAACTCTAGCAGCAGCAGTTTGAGATAAACAGACAGGCCTTTAAACAAATACAATCAAATCAAGGAAAGAGGCATGCCATCACAGGGATAGCTAATGGTAGAGTAATTACTTATGCACCTTCAAGCAGCTGAGAACTGACATTAACAAACTCCAGCTTCTTCCTCAGATAACGATGATTCAGCTTCCAGATGCAGGAAATAAAGGAGTTTTTTTCAGCTGTACTGCTGGCCACCCACCGGTAAACCTTCTCAAAATGAAGATCAAACTCAGGATTTTCCTAAAGTACAAGAGTAGAAAACAGTGTATTAGTCATTGTCAGTCATTAAAACACATTTTCTGAGTGGAAACAAAAAAAATGACAGAAATGCATTTTTCTGACCTTGCTTGCATCTTTGGCATCTACTTCTGTCAAGTCTCTGAGCTCCCAGGTCAATTGTCGCTTGTAGAAGTCCCCCTTGTCAGATTTTTTCACCTTCACTACTTTCACCTGGACAGGCCTCTCTGTGGTAACTGGAAGAACAGGAAGCAGATCACTTCAGAAAAATAAACTTCTTACATCACACATTATTTATAGCTCAATATGTTGTGACTACCTGTAGCACACAAGAAGCAATTCTTCTTCTTCTTTCCTGCCTTGCAGACGTTGACGATGCCGAGGAGACGCTCGTCATTCGGTGTGAAGATGTCCCTCTGGAGAGCATGCTTGATGGCTGTCATGGTGGATGCTATCATGCAGAGCATAACATGTTCTTTATTTTGACCATATGGGAGATGCATCCATCATACATGTGTAATACATGTGTCTCTAGAATTAGATCAAATGTGTCTTCCACTGATGTACATGAGGTCATGCATCATAGATTTATTTTTTCCTCGCCTTGGTTTACTGTAATTTTTAACTCAACACCAGTCAGACTTCATCGAGTACACAACACTACTGTTGAGCTACTGGCACCAAGAGATAGGGATGCACTGATACATCAGCAGATATCAGCCCAGTTGACTGATATCAGCATATCACAAAAATGGCATTTACTGATGTCAGTGGTTGGTATTTTGTGCCACATTAATTTTAGGCTGGTTAAATACTCAAAAATATTGACATGAGGACCTAAAAGGCTTTAACACAGATCAATTTTTTTCCTAGTGAAAATGTCTTTGCTCTCCTGGCACAAAGGGTCAGTGAATGTTAATTGTAAACATTAGTATCAGCACAGAATTACAAAATCTTTGTATCCCTACTAACTAATGTAACCAAATTAACACAAATCCTATTCTCTGATACCTCTGACTTTCATGATCTCTGCCCTTTAAAGATTTATTTAAAAAAAAACTTTGAAAGGAATCTAGCAATGATCCCTGACAGCCTGGACTGCTCGAACAGCTTTAAAACAGGTCTGTCACTGTTTGGGTGACTACAGCTGGTCCAAAACACAGCAGCATAGCTTTTAACTGGAACACGCAAGCAAGACCAATGTAAGGAGGCCAATACTGACTTCTTTACATTGGCTGCCAGTCTGTTTAAAACTAATTTTAAGACTTTATTGTTTGTGTTTTGAAAGGAGCTAGTTGTGGTGGTTCAAGCGTGACTACCCAGTTACCTCGTAGGTGAGGCATTCCAGGCCCGTCCCATTGGGACGAGGCTTGAGCCAGACCCAGGACATGCTGGAGAGGTTACATCTCTTGGTTCCCTTGGGAACACCTTGGCTAGTAAGGACAGTCTACATATTGAGACCAGACTGGCAAGATCGTCAGTGTCTTCAAATTTATCTTTAAACACACATAAAACAGTAGAATTGAGGCTTTTATGACATGTAGCTTTTTTTTCCTGTTTTGTTTTTATCAAATTGTTTTTTAATGTTTTCTTGTTGTTTTTCTTTTTTGATGTTCTTATTGGATGTTTCTTAGCAGAACTTCATTACTTTTTAGGAAAAGTGCAAAATAAATAAGGAAATTTTTCGTGCCAGGAGCAGCATATATTGTGGCCCACTATCTTGTCGGAAGACAAGGCAATGACCCGGGCCCAGTTTTGCTGCTGACTGCTTGAAGTTTTCTTTCAAACTCTTCATCTATTCTTCTTTCTTCATGATTCTTTCCACCTTGACGAGATTCCCAGAACCAGATGCAGTGAGGCAACCCCACAGCATAATACTCCCTCCACTCCCAAAACA
Organism: Bujurquina vittata; assembly: GCA_015106715.1. Taxonomy (NCBI): domain Eukaryota; kingdom Metazoa; phylum Chordata; class Actinopteri; order Cichliformes; family Cichlidae; genus Bujurquina; species Bujurquina vittata. The sequence goes on along the minus strand of VUQK01006908.1, from coordinate 43,460 downwards.
TAAGCAGCCTCTCTGTCTCCAAAAAGCAATAGTTTCTTCTCATCTGATGAAAAGATGCACGTCCAGTAAGCATAACCTTTCTTTCGTTGTCCTTAACATTTTTTCTGGGTCTGCAACCTTGAGTTGCAGTGATTGTCTTCTTTGAGGTTACAATTCCTGACTTGGCCAAGTCATTCACTAGTGGCAGCTATTGGCAGTTATTCTGGGATCTTTAGACACATCTCTCACTAGTATTCTTTCCAAACTTGTGGAAATCTTTCGCTTCCTGCCTCTGCCAGGCATGTTTTGTACTGTTCAGCTCTCCTTAAATTTCTTAATGATGCTTCTCACTCCAGTTCTTGACACTTGGAAACACTGTGACAACTTTATATATCCATCTCCTGCTTTGTGAGCAACAACAATGCTTTTTATCAAGTCTAAACTGATTTATTTTGTTTTTGGTACAATGATTTCTCAAATGACAGCTCAAACACAACATTTGACGAGCTTTGAGCATTACAAAGTTGGGCCATATTACTGGACAGGGCTACAGCTAATGAATATTTTAGTAATCAATTAATCTATCAATAATTCTGACGATAAATCGGTTTAAAAAATTGACACATTCTAGACATTTTTTTATTAAACCACCTTGCCTTTTTTATACAATATTAGAAATACATTTAAAGATGCAAATAAACAAAGAATTCAATTATTTGTTTAAATAAGAAAATAAATATTATTGCCTAAAATGTAATACCAGCATTTCTTCAGGGAATTTGAACCAGGTGTAGCTAAAACTGTGCCACTTGAGGAGTTTTGGGTAAAACATATTTACAGACAAAGGTGATTTTATCTTAAATGCAAAATGTATATATATTTTGTACAGTTTTGGCTTAATTACTACTCTGAATATGTTGTTTTTGAGTCTGTATACTCAGTTAACAATTAATCAATTTCTAAATTATAGGCCTGTCACGATAACAAATTTTGCTGGCCGATTAATTGTCTCAGAAATTATTGTGATTAATGATAATATTGTTTGGAGATAAGGGGTCATATTTGACCTTAGAAGGTGTTTAGCTTGCCTTGTTTGGTATCATTTTTTCAGAACCACCTCATGTGTGACTGTATGCCGATTCTTTCATTTTGAAATACTGTATTAACACACTGGACTTACAATCACATAAAAACATAAAATCGAAGTAGAAAAAAAGTTAGATTTCTTTTACTGTAAAAATCACAAACATGCTTAACAAATTATTTTTACAACTTAAAATGCAAGTTGTAAATTTTCACAACTTGTGTAAAAATATAGTAAATACAGTTATATACAACTATTCACATTAAAATACAGGAAAGGCGTTTTTCTGTACAACTATTTGCTGAGCAATCAGAACTCACATTAAAATGCTAGACAAAATATTTATGCCACCTCAAAAAACAGTTTCTGTCCTCCACAAGACCGAGGGGCCCATCACAAGCAAAACCTGTCAGTAATATTGTGTCTTTTACCACCTTTACACCTGTTCGTCAGCAGCCAAACGCGCCCGTGTTACCCGTGCACATCGTGTTACCGCATAATTATCTGATTGGTTGATATGGCGCATTTTTCCACCAAAAAGAAAAGAGTTGTCAGGAATTGTTTTGTTTTTAATAGCAAGCACTTTCTGTTAGCGAAACTCGCGTTTTCGCCGTTTATTTCTGCACAAAACGCGTATTGAAGGTGAGGACAATATACGGAATAAAGCATGGCATAAATTATTGGGCATAACTCTGGTTTTGTGTGGCCTAGCAACGTCATTTAAACACTGTTAAGTCGTTTGAAATCTGCACATTCCATTCATGACAGGAGCGTACCGATTTGCTGTGCGCAGCACCTCGTATGCGCACAGCAAATCGGACAGCAGGACCAATCGAGTCTATCAACGTGCTGCAGACGTACAACACAATGCGCCTCAGCTGGCTCCCTGACGCGATAGTTAACTCCAACTTACGTTAAGGAAATGAGAAATGCGCCAGAGTTAGAAACAATAAAGCCGATAAATAAAAATAGTCAGTGACAGGCCTACTAAAATAGTTGCCGCTTATTTCAATAATCGATTCATCACGATTAATTGTTTCAGTCCTACTCAATAAAAAGATCATTTTTTCAGGGGGCTAATAATATTAAGCCTGGTAATTTAATTTTTTTTCTTGAAATAATTCTGCTATTGTGGACAAATATAAATAATTTATAATTCTAATTCAAACTAGTATGTTTGGAAATCCCTTGCTCTGTTAGAATGCTCTTGGGAAATTTTTGACATAAAGTTTAAATTCCGCAGGGGGTTAATAAGTTTATCCTCATCTGTATCTCAAACATATCTGTGATGAATAATAGTCATATTAAGCTAGAAAAACATTGTCACAGGGTAGAAGCTGCAATCGTTTTTTTTTTGCAACAAAGAGTGGGTGAAATAATGCAGTCATGAGGATATTTGCACAACAGATAATTTCTTTCACACACACACATAAATAAATCATAAATCCTTCATAAATCCTGCTGACTGCAGCCTATTTACCCATATAAGCCAATATGTTAGACGGCAATGAATAAAATAATTAATACATTTTGAATCAAATTTTTTGCACCACATGATCAGTGTGTCACTCATTCACAACATGAGCCAAGAGACACTCTATTCTTTTATAGTCATAAACACTTGATCTCAAATTTGGTTTACTTGCCATTAAAATGCACTTCCATCTCCAGCATTATGAAACCTGTACCGTAAAACCTTAATTTTCTAACATATCACTGGACATCCAGTGCAGTCTCACCATGGGACCATCAACCTAAACTATACTGACTTACATATTATTTATAACCATTGCTCTTTGGTCTGACTCCTCTGTGGAGACTCCTTTATCTCGTGTTCTGACAGGTTTAAGGGACGTCGGTAAAAACTACAACAAAGTGCGCAACAAGCACAACAAATGAGTTCTAGAGGCAGGTGCTGGAAACTGCAGCTGTGAACCCAGAAACACCCGGTGGCCCTTCCTGCTGTCCTCCTCTGTCTGTTAGCTCTCCGCCTGCTAACGCCCCTGCTAGCTGGACAAAGCTAGCTGCTGTTAGCATTAATGACGCCGGCTGCAGAAACCAGACAAAGAGTATGCCTACACCAGCGAAATACTCAGCTAAACCACTGTCAGAGTTTCCATTCAAAAGACACTCTATGTGTATTTTAACAGGTGTACGAGTAAATAGCAGTTACCTTGTTTTTTTCAGCCCTCCAGCTCTGCGATGCACCGTCCTCCCACTTCCTGGTCCTCAGGAGCTGTCACGTGACACCAACATCCTCCTCCACAAGCGTAATAGCTTAGAATAACCCTGAACTCAAGCGACAGAGGTAGCATGTGTTTGTTTTACCCAGTTTTGACATAATGGAAGGAATGAAATACATTTCTATATAATTATTGCTCGATGTGTTTGAAAGATGTGTTTATGAGCCCTAATAATGACAGCAAAACGCCCCTCACAACACAATAGATCACTGTAGAAGTTTACATTTGTTCTCTCATGTCGACTGGGATGGCCGTTGTTGTGCGGGACCGCACATTGTTTTTATTCCTTGACTTCTGTCCCACATCTTGAGACAATGTCCCACATTTTGACAGGCTCTGTAGGATGTGTGCTTTTCTGAAGACTGGCTTTTCTACCAAATGCACCGTGAAGGGAAGGATTTTATAGTTAAGAAGAAGAACGTTTGTCTGTCTAATGCCATGCTCATCAGTGAAAGTTACAAGTCACCAAAAAGTAATAGGTTTGGCAGATTTTGGTGAATATGATGGAAACTGCCACACAAAGTTGCAGCAGTATGAGAAATAAAGTTTTTACAGTATGAAAATATTTGTTATTGTTATTTTTTAAATTTCACATTGGGAGAAATATGGTAAAATTTACACATTTTTATAAAAAAAAGGTATGCCAATTTATGGAGTATATAAAATAGTATATAAAGACTGTCATGAATCCATAAGTATGAAAATCCAATAACACTTTTTCCAGTTGATTTAATTTTTATTTTTAAGTTAGATATGAAAATTGCTAGTGAAAAGTGAAAGATACCCATTACCCAATTCCCCAAAAACATGGTCTGACAGCAGAGTGATTTATTTTCTGTTAAATTATTTTTCCATTTTTCTTTATTTTTGTGTGTGTGTGTGCACGCGTGCGTGCGTGTGTGTGTTTACACACAATATATATATTCATATATATTTAACTTTAATAGTTATGTACTTATTTAACTCTAACTTCCAACTTTCATTGTTGCAAAAAGAGCCAATTTATCTGGTCCTGCGTCCTAAAGTCATTTGATTAAAAAAAATATATTGGTATACAGTAAGCAAGTAATACAAAGGATGAACTTGATTATTTTGCATACAGTATCTGGTGAACTCAGTGACAGATTCAGCTATTTACTGCAAGTCAATTATACAGAGGGAGGAGGCAGACAACTTAAGAAGTTAGAAATTAACTATAGCAATACAAAAAGGTTTATGCTATAAACTGAGGAGAGAGGAAAGTCCGTTTGCAGGGAGGCATTCAGTTCAGTCCCTTCAATTAATTCAGCCATTTATTAGAGGAACGAGAAACCAGAAAAGAGGAGCAAATTCTCTGTGAGGCTGCAACGCCGCAGATGTCTCCTTGATGAGTGTTCTGGAACCTAATTTCCCTGACGGGACCTTCCCCAAGGGATCAATAAAGTTTAATTCATTCATTCATTCATTCATTCATTCATTCATTCATTCTTTCATTCTTTCATTCAGATTGAGACACCCCCCCTCCCCTCAAGAGCTGTCAGTTTGGGTGAAGACTTGCATAAAAAGACAGGCAGAGTTAAGAATATAGTTTTTCCCAGTTGAAAACATTTCATCCCGAGTTGTTGGATCAAATTTCCAGACAATGTCATGTCATTCAAACATGATCTTTTTAAAACACCAGGTGGCATTATTAACCCACAACATAGCTATTGGACTTTCCTTGAGTTGTATTCATATATACAGTCTATGTTTAAGAACACATGGACTGTTGTCAATATTGTACCAATGCATTTGCCATGTTTTGCATCAATAAAAATGGTATATGTGCTCCAGGTTTAGTGCAAAAGTCCACTGAGGCCGTAAAGACATTTGGAGCACACCAATAAACAAATGTCAACACAGTGAGTCAGACATATGACACATATGAAAATCAAGGATTAACAAGTGATCTGCAGACAATGCCTTGAGGTGCAACGTCTGTGTTGAAGTTATTGTGCAGAGACGACGCTGAATCTCCCAGCTGGTGAATGTGACATGCACTGTCACCATCAGTTAAATTCAGAGCTTCTTTCTCTGTGTGATGAACATGTACAAAGTATATGATGTGTGCTTTCATATTTTCATTGCTTGTCATGTGTCATAAACTCTGCATCATATTTCCAAGTTAAAGAAAGTCTAAAAGTCATGCATTATTTGAGTAATGACAGCAGCATTAGTGTTGGGTGAGATGCAAGCCTCTGTTGTAACTCATGGATATACGTGGCACAGACATGAAAATTGTCACTTGATATTCATTTTACAGAGTTATGATTTTAATATGGAAATAACCAAGGACAATATTACATTTCAGAAGAAATGGTTGGGAAATTAAGTCTTGGATAAATGGTCAAAAAAACTGAAGATAATAAAATTATCATGATACTGGAGATGAAAAAAAGATTGATCAGAAAGGAAAATCACTGACACTTTGTAAAGTGAATTATTAACCCCTAAGTACGATTAATATCACAACATTTTCTCTTATATGAGCCAAAAGCTTTAATCTTTATATGCCTAATGTAAATATTTTATGGCTATTGACTGTAGAAAAACAGGTAGTGCATTGTGCTTGGGGTATTATTTGTGTAAAGATAATATCCCCTTACAGCCCCATATGTAAAATATTCATCTTATGTATTTATTGTTTATTTGTCATTTATTGTTAACTTGTCTAGGTGGAAATCTGAACCATGCCACACCACAACATTTAAAGCCTAAACTAGTTTTCTAGCTAAAAACATCAAACCTGTAGTCCACACACATATTACAAAATATAAATGCCTGTAATTATCTTCATTTTTTTTCTGTTTCCTGGGTTCACCCAGCGTTTTCACTCACCCGCACACTTTTTTGTGAATGTCAAAGATTATAATGGTGAGTTTTGACGTTGATGTTCCTACAACAGCGCGATGCATTTGCAGACGCAGCAACTTCAAACTCACTAAATTATAACTACTGAAAACCTGTTTAGTATAAAAACAAAGGAAGTAATTTTCCCAACTCATGTCAGGAGGCCACTTCTATGATGCCTGAGGCCCGGTGACACGCACGGGTGACATGCAGATATGACAAAACAAAAGGGCTTTTCACGCTGGTGCTACAGTGTCAGGGGATGGTGATTACATCTGTGTAATCTACATTTGACATTCACACTGATGATTAAAGGCTGATAGCATTTTCTGCTTCTGTGTCTGTTTCATTTGATATCAGGATGGCATTTTCTGCAGCCTTTAATATGCTTGAAGAAGCCATCATTGATGTTGTTTTAGGCTCGCATTTGTTGTATTGTCAGGATACACACAAAAGATTAAATTGGTATATGTACAAGCTGTCTTAAAAACTGCTATGTGCACTCTTTAATTGGTTGCTGTTTAACTTTTTGAAAATCAAACCACAAGCTGTAACAAACTCCCCTTCAAATGTATGTTGACTAGAGTACTCTTTTGCCACTGTTTTCCCTCTCAACTCCCATCATGTGGCTTCGGCAGGTAAATTATGGGACAAGTACATAAATGATAGGCACACTTGACTGTTGCGATGCAAACAAACACACCCTTGGAGCAACACAGCATTGGGCACTTGCACGAAAACTTGTGTGAATGCCGCACTTGAGTAACCTCATCCCAAGGTGAGGGCTTTGCTCATCTCTGGCAAATTACGCAGAAAGAAGAACATGCTAGTCATCCAAAGTGAAGAGCTGCTATTACATGAGCAATGCTCCATGTAGAGCTCTTTGCTTATTATCAGGGTCAATAATGTGTGCGATTTTGTTTTGAAGTAATCATGTAATTTGAAATGTGCGCGCGTGAGTGTTATCTGGTGTGCTCTGCTGATTGTTTATGCAGCCTTCCGAAACATAGAAAAATAGGAATTGGGAAATTTCAGCCATTAAGACCTAAAATTGTTTTAGCTTTGAAGAAGTGAAGACCTAAATGCAAGATGCTGAGAGGCAGAGGCTGCTGCAAAATGATGGCAAAATATTTATTATTTTTTTAGTCTTGTTGTGGATTTTTTTTTCTCGTGGTGGAAACTGGCTTCCATAGGATTTTTTTTTTATTTTTTACAAAATAATACCACTTACAGCTGATCATGGAATATCTAGTAGGGACAAAATTTTACAATCTGACCTGTGCAATGGTGGTGCAACCCATTCTATCACAAATGTTTGTAAAGGCAGACTACAGACCACGGTGCTTGATTTGTGGCAATAGGAGTGAAAATACAATTATATTTTTCACTTCAGTTTCATTTATATAGCTCAAAATCACAACACCTTTAACCTCTAGGTGCTTTATATTGTTTAATAAAGACCCTACAATAATAGAGTGAAAACCCCAACTATCAGACGAGACCATATGAGCAAGCAGTTGGCGATGGTGGGAAGGAAAAACTCCTTTTAAACATGAAGACACTTCCAGCAGAACCAAGTTCAGGGAGGGCCAGCGACTGGTTGGGGGTGAGGGAAGGGAAAGACACACTGTGCAAGAGAGCCAGAGTTTAAAATGAATTACTCATGGGAAGCCCCCAGCAAACTAGGCCTGTTGCAGCATAATTAAGGGATGGTTCAGGCTTACCTGATCCAGCCCTAACTATAAACTTTATCAAAAGGAAAGTTTGAAGCCTAATCTTAAAAGTAGAATGTCTCCTGAATCCAAACTGGGAGCTGGTTCCACATACGAGGGGTGTCAAAGCTGAAGGCTCTGCCTCCCATTCTACTTTTAAATGCCCTAGAAGCCACAAATAAGCCTGCAGCAAAGATCACTATTGGGTCAATAAAAGGTCTTTAAGATGGTGCCTGCTTAGTCCAGACCTTCCATGTTAGGAGACGGATTTAAATTCAATTCTGGACTTAACAGGAAGGCAAAGAATGAAGAGAAGCCCATGTGGGAGAAACATGCACACTCTTTCTAGTCCCTGTCAGCACTCTTGCTGCGGCGTTCTGGAGCAACTGAAGCTTTTAAAGGAACTTTTATAACAACAACAATAACATCAGCATCCCAACAATGAATTACAATAGTCCAGCCTAAAATGAATAAGTGCAGGAACTAGATTTTCAGCATCACTCTGAGACAGGATGATTCTTAATTTTAGAAATATTTTGCAAATGCAAGAAAGTAGAAAACACCTTAATTCAACGATTCTTTGATGAAAAAGTATCCATATCGTTTATTTGTCATTTGTGATCATATTATGATGATAAATGCTGGCACCTATCCCTGCTGACACTGGCCCAGAGGTGGCAGGGCTGTTAAGGAAATCTGAAATAAATCGATCTACACAAACAGGTTGTCTTTATTATGTTTTAATTTGCCTTTGCAAAGGGGTCAAACAACAATACAGTGTGCAACAGGAGTCTGCATGGCTTTTGTCAAAGAATGAAAACAAGCACAGAATTATTCATGAAAACCCATTATCGACCCACCATGGTCACAGAATACTGGCAGAATATTCCATGCAAACAAGCTCGTACAGTTGAGTATATTTTGCATTAAAAGATTATATAAAGACAAAACATGATACATCAGTCAGGTCAGCTGAACACAGAGAAGGGCAGAATCTTACACATTTCCATCACAGGGGACACCCTGGATAACTTGCAAGTCCATCACAGTGCTTATACCGAGTCCTACAACCACACGCTCTTGCAGCCACACCCACAGCCAGTGTAGATTCACCACTTAACCTAACATGCATGTATCTGAAATGTGAGAGGAAACTGGAGTTTCCAGAGAAAGCCCAAGCATGCACGTGTAGAGCATGCAAACTCCACCCTGAAAAACCCCAGCCAACCAGTAGGTTGAAACCAAGAAACTTCTTGTCCTACGACAACCGTGCTAAGCAGTGAGTCACTACTGTGTCTTGTGTTTTATAGAAAGCGCTTCATTAGTCCAAATAATACTAAGCCTTGTTTTTTACTAAGTCAACCAGCAGCTAGCTATTGCTTCATATATTAAATATATGATATGAGTAATATCAATTCTTAGATCAAGTTCAGAAAAAGCAATAAGCATATTTTAAAGAATTTCAAAACTTTCCATTAGTTCAACATGTTTTATGTCAGAATTTTCCTGTTATATTTCCAACTTATTTGAGGATATACTGTATATGTGTTAACATCCTCTAACTGCCAATCCAATCAAATTATTTACCAAATAAGCTCAAAGTGTCTAAGGAATCATATACACTTAAAGTATGTTTTATTTTATTAGAATGGAAATATTTTCATTGTATAAACCACAGGACATTGGCTGCTTTGCTTGCTTGCTCAGTGTTAACAGAGGTTGAATCTGATTGTTCTGCAAACAGAAGCACACTGATGTGAAGAAAGCATCTTTGTCACATCAATTATAGCGAGGGGAAGAAGATTGTCTTTTGATGACATTGATTTAGCAGACTCTGCCTACACAGGAAACTGTAAATGTGCCAGGACTGAATGTGATACTCAGCGTAATGATAAAATGTATTAATATTTATAGCCAAGTAGTGAAAGATGATTGCAGAAAATCTCATGTGAGAAAAAATGGATTTTTGTTACTGGATATAGCCAGCATATGTAATATATTTTAAAAGTGAAAATGATTTGAGTCATGGCAGTCAGATCTAAAGTAAGATGATTTCAGTCCTTTAGACTGAGGTCCCCAAAAAATTGCTTGATTAAGTTGATTTATTTTGAAGTTATATTGAACCATTATCTTCTGATTTACTTGAAATTCAATTTAAACTGCAGAATATTAATAATATTATTAATATTTAGACTTTTTAAAAATCCATAAAGCCATTACTGCGTGAACATTTTTACATAATACAATAAAGACTATTTTTTTAGTTGTGTGCATGTTTGAAAAAAAATTCATGATGCTTGTGGCAATGTTGTAGTTACTTCAATTCTTTATGATTTGTCTAATTTAAAACACAATAAACTTTCATACTTTACAAAGTTTGTCTTTGATGATTTGTTAATAGGTCATGCTCCCGGCTAATTTTCCTCATTTCCAATCATGAACATCGTTCCAAGCATCCTGTTACTGTGTAAGAAATTGATGTGTTTTGGTGGGTCTGATTTTTTTAACACTTTAATTGATGGCACTGGGCACAGTGGTGAAAGTTAAAGGCACACTAACTGCCACACCAGAACTTCAAGAGTTGATTCACATCTGTAGAAAATGTCCTTTATGTCACCTGGAATTGACATCAAAGGGCAATTTTGATTGTACTGTTAGATGAAGACAATTTTAAACATTTTTAAATTATTATTATTTTTTATTTTTTACTTTAGTATTTTTTTTTAGCTTCACCTGCCTATGACTTACAGTTCGGTCAATAGGTTTTTGGACAATGACACATTTTTGTAATTTTGCTTCTGGCCACCACAGAGGATCTGAAAACAAACAAGATGTGATTAAAGTGCAGGCTTGAGGCTTGAATTCAAGGGGCTTTGAAAGAAAGTATTGCGTTGCCTTTTTAGGAATTACAGCCATTTTTATACACAGTTTCCCAATTTCAGAGGCTCAAAAGAAATTGAACAATTAACTGACCTAGTTTCATAGCTGGGTGAGGCGTACTCCCATGTTATTTGATGACAAATTAAGCAGATAAAAGATCTGGAGTTGATTCAAAGTATTGAATCTGTATTTGGGAGCTGTTCACTGGAACTTACAGTATGAAGTACAAAGACCTGCTGATTTCCAGAGATGCCATCTATCCATCCATCCATCTTCTTCTGCTTATCCTTTTCAGGGTCATGGGGGGGGGGGGGGGGTGGTGAGGGGGAAGAAGCGGGGTAC
>VUQK01006908.1:8771-30616 GCA_015106715.1 Bujurquina vittata | reverse complement strand
AGGGAGTTTGAATTTATTGACTGAGGCATGGCAAGAAACACGAATGAGAAATCGATGCTGCAAGAAAGATTCTGAAGACTTATTGGATTCGTGTAGATACTCCATAAGGACTTAGTGCATAGAGAAATATGTGATTCATTGTCTTAAGATTTAAAAAGCACTAAGTCCTTATGGAGTATCTACACGAATCCAATAAGTCTTCAGAATCTTTCTTGCAGCATCGATTTCTCATTCGTGTTTCTTGCCATGCCTCAGTCAATAAATTCAAACTCCCTGCTTGTAACAGTGAAGCCAATTACAGCCAAAGTATACCCACCTTGCTTTGTAGTAGCTTATTAATTCATCTTATATTCATTTTGGGTTTAGCTGAAGAAAACAGGACAGTGGTGATAATTATTTCCTTTTGTTACACTGTCTGGATCAAAATGAAACGCAGCTTCGCCAAGTATTTCTGCTTTCACGCATGCCGCTTCACACAATGGCCAACAAATTACCTGTTATTAGAAAAGATAATTCAGTAATGATCCATAATGAGTCTGTCTAATAATGATGCATATTTAACCATCCACAACTGTGTGAATCCATGAAAAGTTTAACAATAGTCGAAAAAAATGACATAATTTGTTATACTATACATTAGAATATTTTATACACTTGTTGTATGGACTGGGCTGTTTGATTTGCATGAAAAATAATCAGTAACAACTGAAGTAGGAACACAATTATTTCCTTAAACTAATTTTGAACAACACTGATGTAATTATAAGCTGTTACTATAATTCATTAACTTGAGTTTTTGCTTCAGCTGGTTGGTGTGGCACATCAGTGAGACTATTAAAGTCATTACTGGGAAATGTGCTTGCTTTCTTAAAAGTAACACAGCAGTGTGCTGCATAAGTAGCACTAAATAATCCATGCTACAATATCACATTGCGCTACTGCTTACCACCAATTATTACAGTGTGTCTCAAGCGTGAAACAGCATTTTCCATCTCACAGGTGAGGTGTCGTTCTGATGATGACCACATAAAATGAAACCAGAGCCAGTTTTAAGCTCAGGGTCAAAAAGAGAGGTGTAAAAGTGACTTAGCAAATAAATGGTAATAACTAAACAATACTTAGCAAATAAATGTCTAAGTAAATGTTCATTATAGGTAAGTGCAATCATGTGAGAAACAAGTCTTCATGGCTTCTGCCTGTTACAAATTAAGTAGCTTACAGAAGCATCTTCAGCTGCAATAAATTAAAGAATACTTTTTCTGTATGACTGTATCAGTCTCTCATATCACTGTGGAGGAATTTTTGCTTACAATGGTGCTTCAGTTCATTGAGCTCTCTTATGATCCCACCGCAGCATTAAAGTCACATCAAGGTCTGGACTTTGGGTGTTGTGACACTCGGATTCTTTTCTTTTTCAGCCATTCTGTTGTAATTTTGGCCAAACTTTAGCTGTTGGACCGACAGCCTCACATATGACACCTGAATAGTTTGAAATACAGAGGAGTTCATGGTTGACTTGAAACCTGTAGGGTGCCCAGGTAGCTTGCAAAACACACTATAATCGTCTCCTCTTGCACCATCATGCTTGACAGTTGGTGTGCTGATATGCTGCGTTTGGTTGACATACTCAGGATTATGGCCAAAATCTCCACTTTGGTCTTATCTGTCCAAAAGGACAAGCCAAAAGCTTAAGCTGTGCTGCTATATTCTTTTTAGAGAGGTGATTTCTCCTGGCAACCCTTCCAAATCAGCCATACTTGTTCATTCTTTTTCTAATTCTACTGTCATTAACTTTAACATGTAAAGTGAGACCTGTGGAGTCTGAGATGCAGCTCTTGGGTATTTCTGGCAGGTTTTTTTGAGCACTGCACAGTCGAACCTTAGGGTGACTTTGCTGATCCACTTCAGATGTGTTAAGACACACTTGAATGATCCAGAGCAGCAAATTGCCAAACTTCTGCTTTTATAGGGGTGCTCATACTTGATGATTGTCAGGTAATCAAGCACATTTGATTAGCAGAACCTGGTTGCTACTTACCTTCTTAATTCCAATGCAAGCAGGAAGTGTCTGCTTAGTTTAACTTTCTCTTTCACGTGACTGTATATTTAAGCAACAGGTAGCACTTCTTGGTGCAGATTGAATTTCCTCATATTCAGTTATTATTACAATATTAAAAAAAAGAATCTGTAATATATTAAAAAAGAATACAGAGCCAGAATACATTGTGGTGGTCCATCAGGCTGGAAACAGCCTACAGGTTACAGACTGTGTGGTGAGTGCACAGGTCTGTGGTCAAAATACATGTACAGAGATATCCTCTGTACAGATAACAAACAGATAACATCTAAAAATATTGGTTATATGAGAACCTTTTATTTGTTGGGTATGACTTGTTGGCTTTGATTACTTTTAGTTTCTTTGTGTTTTCTCCTGATTTCTGCCTCCTAAAGGGTACAAATAATTACTAGTATAAAGTCCAACTCCTGACTTCAGCACATTTAAAGAAAGCAACATTATCTCTTGCTGGCCCCTTTGATTTCTTCACGTTCTTGATTGCGTCATGTCGATAATTTGTTCACTTTTCATATTTTTTTAACAAGCTGGAAAATAATCCTAACCTCCATAATTTTTGTTTGCCTTATTTATTTATGTTGTAGTTAAAGTGACTGCGACGTCAATGTTTTTGGCAAACTAACTTAATTATGAATACCATCCCTAAACCCCATCCCATGGAGGACAAGCATTTTCCAAAACTAATGGGGGAAATGGTCAAGATTTTCAAGATTGAACGTTTAGTTTTATAATTACAAATTAAAAATGTGTGTATGTTTCCTGTCCTCAAAGAAAAGACACTGATCTAGACCGATTCACCAAAGACCTTTAAAAAACGAATGTTATATAGGCTACTGTATTATAGATGATATACTTCATGTTCGACATGGGGGTCCTATTTATGATATATTGATACATTTCTGATGCACTCGATTCAGCTCACTTCCTGCTTCAGGTCCCATCAGCGCCCCCCTGGAGCGTCACCTTCCTTCAACCTGTTGCGCCAATCAAAGAACTTTTTACGCGCGCCGGGCTTCCAATGACGCAGTCAGCGCGTGAGGAGGGTGTGAGACACGAGCCTTCATATTTCTCTGACGTGAGATACAAGCTGTCAGAGGAGCAAGAAGTCAAAAAAACACAAGACAACAAAGGCCAGCCAAAGAGGGAGATGAGAACCCTTCAGAGCCAAAGTCAGCGCGGAGCCTTCAGGAGCCCGCACAGCCTCAGCAGCAGCGCCATGAGTCCACTCAGCACGGCCAGCATCACCTTCGCAGCCCTACTCATCCTCACCATACCAGTCTGTCAAAGTAAGTCAGCTTATTCATAGATTATTCTTTTATAAGGTTTTTTTTTCTTAACTAAAGAAGCTAAACAAAAACTTATTTTTAAGATTACCATGTTTTCTAAAAGGACAAAATAATCAAAGTTGAGTTTATTTTGACATAAAGTCGGGAAGCAAATTCACTAGAAACAAAATAAAAATTATTTGCAATACATAAAATCGAATATTAGCTTTAAGACAAACTTATGTTATATATGTTGTACATAAATATTGTCAAGATTTGGGTTATCTTATAAATCCTTTAATGTAATAATATATGGGAGCAAATGAAAAAGATACAATAAATAAGTCACTTTCCTGTAAAAAACAAACAAACAAACAAAAACCCTGTATTTTTAATCAGTCTCTCCACCATTTTCATTCCTAACTGATGTGATATCCAACTGGACAAGACAGTTTAGTAAAAAAGAAATGTAGTCGTTCCCTTGAGGCTATGTGTTTACTAGCTGACATAAAGTAACAAATGATTGAGATGTACATGGATGCAGCCTGACAGTCACGTCTTCTCCAGATGTCAAAGCGATCTTTGAGTTTGTTCTTAATCTTTAGCAGTCAGTGTCAGCGTCAGCGCTGGAAGCTACTGACATTGTCTTGCGCAAACATCATTCTCCAAGGTGCAAAATATTTGGAACAATGTCTGTTTCTTTCATTCATGATCATTTGGCAGATATCCCTGCAGGATTAAACCTCACATTTGCATGTTGGACAGTAGCTCTCTGCCTGTGAAAAGTAAAGCTCTTACCCTGCTAATGGACGTCCACTGCAATCATGTCGAAAAGCATGCGAGAACATATTTGTCATTAGTAGAAGCATTACTGACCAGGCAGCTTCCACGGTATCATAGTGCATTATTGTTGTTCTTTCAATAAAAGTATACTGTTGTGGTTATGTGAGCTCTGATTGTATTTAGTTAGGGTTATTACAGTTTTTCACAATGCCCCCCCCCCAGACAATTCATGCATACTACAGCAGATATAGCTGAATACATAAGACTCACCCCCCAATTTTTTTGTTCAAATTATGACACTGGAAAAATTATTACCACCAAAATGGCAAGTTCATTTGGCATGTTGTTTACCAGGCTGCTGAACCTCTAACAGTCTTGTCCTGAATGTGTTCTATCCTCATCTATTCTATTTTTATTTTCACTTTTATTGTAAGGGTGCCATAAGAGGAAAAATCTATAAATTAAAAAAAACAAACAAAACAAGACCTGCAGATGCAAAATATTTTCTCATTATCTGCACTAGTATAGTAACTAAAGAATGCTTGAAATCACTGGACATGATGGCTGTGGGGGGTGGTGGGAGTGGGGGAGAGCAACCATGTGTGCCTCAACCATCCTCTGCATCTCCGTTCTACATCTTCCTATATTCTGTTGTCTTCCCTTTGCCACTCGATCACAGAAATGACTGCTTTCTCTTTTATGGGCAGTCCGTGTCCCATATAAAGGTTTACCTGAGTAGGCTCCACCATTTTCACAGATGGATTCAAGACCTATAAACATGTTTTCCTCTATTCATGACTTATGACTTGCACAACAAAAGGGTAAAATCAGTCAGCTGAGAATCAATTTTGATCACAAAGATACAGTCAACTAATTTCTCATTTTTTAGAACAAGTGTTTTTAGTTATTTGAGTAATGTGGTAAAACATTAAGATTGTTTTTAATTTCATTTTGATTTGATGGGGACAATGAAACATGAAAAAAGGCTGCACAGAGTTTATTATTGTTGATTTCTAATCCTAAATGTTCATTTACATACATAATACATATATTTAAATATTTTTTCCTCAAAAATGCACTATGCAATACTAAAAATTACAATTAAATGCACATAATAAATACACAAATGTGATTTAGTAGTAGTATAGCTATAGCTTTGGTTTGCTTTTAGCTGACCTTTGAACCTCACTGTGCCAAATGAGAGCTGTTCTTTCTGTTGTGCACAAAAGTAAAAATGGTGTGAAAATTTTCACATATTGATTCGAGAATTTCAACTGCAATCGGCGAACTGTACTGAAATGATTGAGGAAGTCTGTCTTCTGTATTAACCGTCTGTGTTGTTGTACGAAATAAAAGGTGCTCCAGCAGATCTTCAGCAGGCCACAACAGATCAGAGGCAGCTACTCAGCGAGGTAAGGCACACGGAGTTATCCTTCTTTTGTTTTTAATCAGTTCTGTGTTCTGTGTAATCAGTTCTGTGCTCGTCCATCATCCTCTGTGCTGCTTCACAGATAGATGCTGTGTGCTCATCCTACCTCTCTGCAGACCTGAGGTTTTTGGTGAGTGGTGTGTGATCATAAAAAGCTTAAATGAAAGAGTTCATTTCGACATATAATTATATAATGATATCATAATTATCTTAAAAGAAACAAACAAAAAAACACTCTCTGGTCTTTTTCCAGCCATCTGATGTCTTAGGGGAACTCTGTGTCTTGATGCTGGTTCAGAAATCAAAGGTACCTCAGATTTGTTTACTTAAAAAGTAACATGAAACACTTTTGTTTTGCAGAAGTTGGTACAACAGAACAATAATTATAGCATTATGTTGGAATTGGAATTTATTTTGACTTTTTTAAATACAGCTCAGATAATTCACTGTATAAACATGTTTGACTAAAATACCCTCCTTTCCCTATCCCACAAAATACCAACTATGAAAACTGTATGGGGTGGTACAGTGGTTAGCATCTCTGCCTCACAGCAAGACGTTCTGGGTTCAAATTCACCTTGACTGGGGGCCTTTCTGTGTGGCGTTTGCATGGGTTTTCTTCAGATACTCAGGTTTCCTCCCACACTGGGGTTAGGTTAATTGGTGATTTTAAATTACACATAGGTGTGAATGGCTATCTGCCTCTCTGTGTCAGCCCTGCTGGCTGGTGACCTCCCCCCACCCCGGTGCCCCCAAAAAAGGATAAGTGGCTGAAAATGGATAGATGGAAACTATAAATAAACAAGTACTGTGCAATATTCATAATTTAAAGGGGACCTTTAAATCCAGCATTGTATCTTCAATTTTGGACTCTACTAGAGCAGATTTGCATAATTCATCATTTAAACTTATCTAATGCTGGGATTTGGTGCTGCCTCACAAGCAGCTTCCGATTCCTCTGCTTTCCTCTCAATCAAACTTTCTTCGGATTGGCTGCCCCTCATAAACAACAGGTTTGAACAGCATGCGGGTGGGGCTTCTGCACTTACAGCCACAAATGAATGATATGCATGAGGCGACCATATTAGGGATGTCCCGTCTCACTGACACCGTACAGTGTCAAGAGGAAAAATAAAGCTGTCTGAATCCCAGTGTTAAAAGCAGTCTAAAGGCTGGGTGTTTGGATTACAGGGATTCCTCACACGCAGAAGACTGAAGACTTATTTTGTTGTCAATATTTTATTGTCTGTTCAGGAGCTGAATGTGAGAGAAAATAGTAAAAGGGTAAGTAAATGTTTTCTCTCACTTTAATACATTGCCTAACATGGCTATCATTATAGACTACTCATATTCCATAAGATTAAACAACCTGTATTGTGTTGTTGTTTTTTGCATGGGTTTGGTTGTTGTTGTTTTTCTATATTCCTGTACTGCATGTGCAGTTTTTATTCCACTACTCTAGACCACAAGGTTCTGCCTTGTCAGAGGCAGTGGTAAGTTAAAAGATTGAACTGGACTGCTGCAGTATGCTTGACCTAAGAATGAACCTCTTAGTGTTTTACAATTATATCTGCATTTCTTGTTGTGACACTTCTTAATCAGCTGAATTTAGCACTATTGGAGCTTTTAACACCGGCAATTTAAAGTACCTGCACCTTATTCCCCTAAGCAACAATCCATGCCAGTCCTAATGTATGCAAATATAAAATGAACTCTTGCCCTATGTTGCGCTCTGCATGTGAGATGCCTACGGGTCAGAATGGCTTAACTTTTTTGTTTGCATGAGAACCCAGATGTATTCTGTCTGCCTCACACACCTGACAGCACAAATGTGATCAGAAACAAGGGGAAAGTTTCTAAAGTTGCAGATGATATTTTAAAACAAAATTTTCCACTCAACTATGAGGGAAATATATCTTTGTATTTTTCTGATGATGAAATACAATCCTAGGTGATAGTTTTCTGTCTACAAAAGATTTTTTTGGCTATTTACCACATAACAGAATCAAGCTAGATGATGCAGGGAGCCTTTTTCTGCAGCTATTATAAAATAGTGACGTGTTCCCAGTGCAAAAAACAGATCTCATTTACAAACATTGTATTTATTTTCCTTGGTGTGCATTTATGCTTACTGAAGCCAAGATGGACACGAAACAAAGTTTAATGCATATCCAACAACTATTACTGAAAGAACACAACAATTTTTTAAAATCCCATCTCCCTCCCCTCACCCCAACCTGTCACAGCAGATGACTGCCCCTCACTGAACCTGCTTCTGCTGAAGGTTTCTTCCTGTTAAGAGGGAGTTTTCCATTCCGCCTTGTTCACAGGGGGAATTAATGTAATTATTCTAAGGTCTTTATTTTACAGTACAAAGCAACATGAGACAACTGTTTATGATTTGGGACTAAATAAATAAAATTGAATTGATTTGAATTTTTCTTCTATTTTTAATTTTAAATTTTAATTAATTAATTAATTAATTAATTAATTAAATTTTTGCTCCACCATCTGTGCAACAATAAATAATACAGAATGTTATCTGTTTATATATACATCACACAATGCTGCCGTGAGGAAGCATATATTTGTATTTCTGTGCAGCATGTGTTTGTGTTGAGTAGAGGAAGAACTGTTATTTTTTCTCTTTGCTGGCACATTCCATATTCTGTACTTTCTCCTTCACTGTTACTCATATATGTGTATCTGCCTGTATCTGTGCATGTGTGTGTGCGTGTGTGCGTGTGTGTGCGTGTGTGCGTGTGTGTGTGTGTGTGTGTGTGTGTGTTTGTGTTTGTCAGTCCCCTCAGTTGCACCCTCTTCTGCGTCTAGTTTCCCAACTAAATACTAGAAAAGAGAGAGGATTCACAGTGCACGTATGTACCACCCACATCTGTTCTCCACAACCACAGAATCATAAAACGAAGAAAAATACTTTGTTTTTTGAATCCAAAATGCAATCAGTGCCACAGACCATCACTAAATCCTGTTTTGTTTAATATGCCATGACACTGTGTGACAGCAGTTATGCAGAGGTACTGCTTAAAGGGATTTATTTAGATCTCTCAAGAATAAATAGAACTGCATAGAAAGAACTGATGAATAGAAGATAAATGCAGCAGGCACAATGAAAGCGGTTCAGTCTACTTTTGTGTGTTTTCTGCAAATTTTTATAGTGAAATGTATGTGCTCCATTCTGTAATCGACTTCACTGTGTTTTTCCACATCCTGAGCTGCCATCTCAATCATGCTGTTGCATTGGAGAGCTCTCCTCACTCTGTGCAAACTCACTCTACATTAGCTGTTCTTTGCCAGGCTGAGAGTAATTACAGTCTATAACTGGTGTGGCCGACAGGTGAATTCACCCCCCCCCCTTTTTACTATCAAGCACTGACAAACACAAAGTGGATAAAATGTGAGCAAGAAACATGGAAAGTGTTTGTTTTGAGAATCCAGATGTGAGTGTTTGAGAGAGTGTGTGCTGTTGGCTTTGCCAGTGAAGAGGTGCTGTAGTCATCAATGCAAAAAAACTGAGAAACTTTCTTTCTTTCTTTCTTTCTTTCTTTCTTTCTTTCTTTCTTTCTTTCTTTCTTTTTACAGGCTGAACTCCAGGGACCTGGTGGAATCCAGAGCAGAGGCTACTTTCTCTATCGGGTATGATTATGTTTGTGCCCAAAATAAAGGAATTACAGACCCTACAAAATAGGAAAAACTTATACAAATGTATTTACACTTACAGCCACGGAATGGGAGAAGATCCTTAGAATATGAATGAATTAAGGTAATGCTTCAGTTATACTTTTTTCTCTGCCTTAATGATTGAAAAAATTAAGTGAATTTTTAAAAGATTAAGTGATTGTACATGAAATTTTAAGAATGAAAGGACTTTGAGTGATTGTACTAGTTTGACATTATTATTTGATATTGTCATGCATGTGTTTTTTTTCACACAGTCCCTGACTATTGTTCATATGCTGTCTTTATCCTTGTAATATTTGTACTTGGATGGACCAGCCTGCTAGCACCATATTTATATGGCATTTATATGGAAACTGTCAAATACATGTGTCAATATCTTCTAATCATATGCATTCTACGTGTGTTTTAGAGTCCCCACCATTGATGCTTAGTGTATAAAAACAAAACAGACCCTGAGACCGAAGCTGCTGCACTGCCACTTAGCGATCCAGACTTCAATCACAGCCCTCTGCCTCTGCTGTATAGTGATGTTTGAATGTACACAATGGATATTAATTAAAATACTATTCATTTGTCTAGATTTTATTTTGTGTTATCTGTGGGTCATTTTCATTAAAACTGCTGTACTATGACTGGGTGTAGTCGTGTCATTTTGTTTCATCCTGACCAGTGATCTTTCAGTACATTTGAAAACAGTGTGAAATATTTAGAGTGTGAATGAGTGAATCAATGAATTACATTTTTAGGTTAAACATTAAGGTCAAACACAGAACTAGTTTAAAAATGTAAAAGATTCTATTTGATGTGCAATTATATAATGTGTAATAATCTGTAATTTTAATAATAATAAAGTTACAGATGATAAAGATCCTAGTCCCTCACTCTTCTGAACAGAAACCTCAGATGTGGCTAGAACATCTGAGGTGGTGCTGCTGTTTGAATATTAGAGCCTCTACCCTCCAGCCACCACAATACCTCATTGCTTAGTTAGGATATTTTTTTTCTTGATCTCTTGTGGCGTTTCTTGGGTGTGTGTGTCTCTGAAATGTTGTTAGGTACACTTTGGACTTTGGACTCCTTTGAGTCCAGTGGACACATTTTCATGTACAAGAAACCAGTTGGAGATGATTTGAGATTTGTGACATAGTGCATTGGTCAGCAACACTACTCAGGTAGCCTTTGCTGTTTAAATGAAGTACAGTTGGTAAGGGGCCCAAAGTGTGACAAGACATTACCACCACCACCCTGAACTGTTGATACAGGGCAGGATGGATCCATGCTTTCATATGGTTTACGCCACCATCTGAATGTGCAGCAGAAATTTAGTTCAGAGATTCTCTTCTGCATAGCTTAGAAGTGGTTATTTGAACTACCGTTGCCTTCCTATCAGTTTAAAGCAGTCTGACAAGGCATTTTTCCCCCCAGAGAACTGATGCTCACTGGATATAGTTCTCTTTTTCAGACCAACCTCTGTAGACTCTAGAGACGGCTGTGCGGTGAAAATCTCAGTAAATCAGCAATTTCTAAAATACTCAAGCCAGCCCATCTGGCAATACAAACCATGCCACATTCAAAGTCTCTTATATCACCTTTTCTTCCTCATTCTGATGCTCAGTTTAAACTGCAAAGGTTTTCTTGACCATGTCTACAGGCCTAAATGCATAGAGTTGCTTTCATGTAATTTCCTGATGAGATATCTGGATTAACAGGCAGTTGAACAGGTGTACCTGATAAAAGTATTTTGTATAATTGAGTATCTTCTTAATGCAGTTTTGTTGGCAGGATTTCTTTGTGAGTTAAAACTGCACATCACAAACCAGGGTGCATGAATCTGTAATTACTACTTTCAACAGTAGATGTCGCCATCATCAGCCAGTTAAAGTCTCTCTTTGGGTTCTGTTGTATTTGTTGCTGATCTGTTGCTTTAAAGAGAATGAAAATGTATATAATGCATTTTATGCACTGTGTGTGTGTATGTATATAAAAAAAAATCCCAGCTCACCCTGCGGGTGGTCTTTGTCTTCCAAGCTCGGGTCCTCTACCAGAGGCCTGGGAGCTTGAGGGTCTTGCACAGTATCTTAGCTTTTCCCAGGACTGCGCTCTTCTGGACAAAGATCGTGGATGTCATTCCTGGAATCTGCTGGAGCCATTCTCCTAATTTGGGGGTCACTGCCCGGAGTGATCAGATTACCACGGGGGCGTATCCCATTTTGACCTCGGGACTTCCAGGTCATATTCGGCACAGATGTTCCTGTATACTATGCCGGCCACTTGATTATGGCGCTCCATGAATGCCCTGCCTGCTAGCATCTCGCACCCTGCTGTTATGTGCTGGATTGTCTCAGGGGCATCTCTGCACAGCCTGCACATGGGGTCTTGCCTTGTGTGGTAGACCCCAGCCTCTATCAATCTTGTGCTCAGAGCTTGTTCCTGTACTGCCATGATTAGTGCCTCTGTCTGTCAGTCCAGCTTTGGTAGGACTTTTTTCTATGCCAGCCACTTCTTTGTACAGTCTCAGGGTGCTGGATTTGAGCTGAAACCCTTCATGCATGGTAAGGAGCTTTCTTGTCTTGACATTAGTGGCTTCTATCTCCTCCTTTGGTCAGCTTATTATCCCAGCAGGGTATCTGACATCTGGCAGGGGGTTGTTCTTCCCATTCAGCTGACTCTTTGGGACTTGCCTTACTCTCTGTAGGTACTTGGAAGTTGCAGCTAGTGGCCTCTTCATGGTTCCCATTTGCCTGTGGGATTCCAAGGTACTTGTAGCTGTCTTCAGTGTCTGCAATGTTGACTTCTGGTAGCACAATCCCCTCAGTTCTGACTACCTTCCCTCTCTTTACCATCCAACTACACTTCTCCAGTCCGAATGACATTCCTATATCTTTATTGGTGAGATAATGAATCTAAACATGTTCAAGTGCTGTTTAGTTTTTCCTGAAATATGAAAATAAAATTTTCTTTTTCAAGCGTGACCTCACTATAATGCTGGCCTCTAGCAAATACTAGTAACCAGTCTTTGAGACATCCAGATACAGAAAGGTTAAAGTAAGAGAATAGTCTTTTGCATTCTGAGTTTACCCTCATTACCAATAGATTTACATCAGACAGTGATGACACCATAAAACACAATGTTTTCACCTTTAAAGCTTATTGAGTTTGAGAACATGTAAAAAACAGGAGAAGCTATGTCAAATATCACAGGACCTCTGGCCAGCTCAATAAACTAAAACCAAACTGCAGCACTTCATGCTGGACACCAGTGAGTACTGAAAGGATATTTCTTGTGTGCACGCAGTGGAACGGAGCCAGTCTGAAGACTATCATCTCATAAGAATTTTTTGACCAAATTAGCCATGTGCCATCCTTCCGAAGAGGTGAGAATATGTGAGTACAAAATCACATAATAGTCAGTTGCAAATTTTTGTGCGTCTCTTAAAGTCAAAATAAATAAGTGGGTTCTGTCCAATTTTTTCTTCTGTATATTTGCTGCTGCTGTCTATCAAAAATTTAAGGCGTTTGCAGGGGAAGGCGTGAAGGAGAAACAGATGTTAATTTGAGTGCTCACAGTGGAGTTATGAAACACCTGGAATTTATAAATGACCATTATTTTCTGCCTTTGGCATTTCATAATTAATATAAACCATTTTAAAGAGGATTTACTGTATAACAAAACACAAAGATGAATACTGGTGAATAACTCAGCATCAAATTTTAATATTGTTTCCCTTATAAACCACATAATTTATGCCGCTTATGTCTTTTTTTTAAAGTCCTGAATAGTCAAACTGCTTGAACGTCTTGATTTGTAGCCAGTACATTTACAGAGAATGCCAAGGTTTATATTTTTTTATGTGTGGGAATTTACTGTAGCATAGGTATGACAAACTGCCAACTGCTTATGCAAAGATGTACAAGAATTATTTCTATTTCATTTTTTGCTTCCTAGTTTGAATATTTTGATGATTTGGGGTACGATTTTTTTTTTTTGGGCGGAGGGGGGGTGTTGCTTAAGTTTGGAAAATGTAGTTTCAAAGTCCTAAGAAAAAAAACTCCCAAAAAACTCCCAAACAAATTCATCCCCCAAAGTGTAGAAAAAGTACAAATAAATGGGGCCAATGTAATATGTAGACTTGGTTTTGTACATTAACCTAAAAAAGGAAGATAATTTAAAGGACTAGTTTTGATATATACATGTCAAATAGTACAGTTTCATTTGTCTTTGGTTTAATTTCGGTTGGTCACCAGGTTTGTCACAGCTCACATAGGTGGGCCCCATATGGGATAAGTAAGGGCACACATTATGGGCCCCATACAGTTTTGGCCGCAATTTCCGTGGTGGCCACACAGGCGTTTTCCCAGATAGATATTAAAAGGCCCTGAATATGTGCTCATTTGGACCAAGATGGTCCATGCATGCATGGGCTATGCATGAACCATGCATGGGCCTCATGTAAGTCATACACACACACACACACACACACACACACACACACACACACACATAAATTGTAGTTTTTTGTTATTGAACACCAAGCTACTTTTAGTTTTTAGTTTAGTTTGCATTTTGTGAATACATTTAGTTTACAGGGCAGCCTTAACAAAACCCCAGTGATACTATATATGAGTATTATAAATCTGTAAACATTAAGTAATTATATTAATTAAATTGTTTAAAAAAATTCACTGAATCACTTTATTCTTTTTAAAAGATTAACGGATCCAGTAATTTTTCAAAATGTGTGAGTAATTTGTCCATATTTGACGTAATCAAGCAAAATAAAATATTCGTTTAATTATGTCAAAGAGGTGAATGGACAGCCGACGGAAAATATTGACTCGTCCTTATAGGCAGTTTGATTAAACTGTAATCAAAATACACAAAAGTTTATAAAAAATATTTAAAATATGAAAACATCTGAAGTTGCTTTAATTTAAGCAAATACATCATCCAGCTGATTAAATGTTTTTGGGACTTCTGTGTTAACTTTGTTTTTTTCTTTTTTTTTGGGGGGGGGGGTAATGTAGGTAAATCTGGATATGGATCTGCCCTCTATAACCAGGTGTGTTTGTGTTGTAAAGAGTGGATCTGTAGGAGGTAGGCCCTTTGGCTCCGGTTCCAGCTCGAGTGAGTCTGCCTGAGCGCTGCGCAGTCAAGCGTCTGCAGCGCCACTGGCTGCAGGGATATCCCGATGAAAGAGGAGGCTGCTCAGGGTAAGTGTCACGTCGCAGCTGGCTGGATCCACTTCGTATTTGTGTCGCTTTTATCTGCAGCCTCTGTGAATACTATCGACGGGCGTAAAGGTGCAAACGGGACATTTTAGCTTCGGCTTGTATTGTGACAGAGGCTGGCCAAAGGCCCGGTGACCCACATTCTTATCTAATGCTGCACGTTAGCTAGCTAGCTCAAAGTGGGTTGACACACGTACAGTGTAGCAGGCGAGTCAAACGCTCGATACGGTTTATTGTAAAGTCGCGAGCCAGCGGTGGAAAATACAGGTATGTCATTTTTTGTATTTGTATTGTTTTGTCTGTTTATTTTTTAAATGGTGTGAACATGCATTCACAGTGTATGTCACACGTCTCAGGAAGTGTGTTAAACTATAAAGCTGCTGTTTTGTTACTGTAATTGGTGTTAGCGAAGCAAGCTAGGTGGCGTTAGCCTCCTAGCAATCAGTGCCCGGTGTGCCGGCCGGCATCACCGACAGCAGGAGACGGACGGCTAGATGAGCTGTACCTGTGTTTGTCACTTCAAGGCTGAAGTTGAAGAGATTCTTTTTTAAATATACGCGACCAGTGTGTGGAGACCTCATCGGCATTTAGTTCCACAGTCACAGTTTTTTATTTATTTAAGGGTATGTCTTTTATTCCCCTGTCGGTGTTAATGCGTATGACTGTGCCAGTTTTCTCCAAATTTCGAGCCCTGATGGTTCTTATTCACCTGTTAAAAAATCGATCACATCTTGTCCAGAAGTGTCGCGAAACAGCTGCATAATCACTCGTACCTGCTAATGAGAAACTCTGTAGTGTGAGAGCGTCAGAAAAGCTTTACTTGTGAACCTGCTGCCTGCAAATTAAACACGCCATGGGTGCCTCCCGATGTTTAAAAAACAAACAAAAAACAAAACACGACACCCCCCTCCCCCTATATCAGGGGTATTCAATTAAAATTTAAAGAGGTCCGGTCAGACAAAATTTCATGAGGCCAAGTCCAGAAGCCCAACTATTTATATATAAATGTGTGTGCATGTGAACTGTGCATATTCACAATGACTAACTGCAGAAAAAAAGAAATTGTTTAAAAGTTTGTTTTACATTTTTATGTTTCACATCTCGACTCAACTGTTTAAAATTATTTAAAGAATTAAAATCTGAACTCATTTAACAATGGAGCATTTTTAGGAAATCACTTATTTCTTTTGTGCTCCGTGAGAGAAGTGAGCTCTTGCTTGTCCCCAGAATTTTAAGGCTGGGCTTTAATGTCGTCAGAGCCAGTCTCAACTATCAGTTCATCCTTTCCTCTGTCTCGCCCGGCTGTATCTCTTGCTATGTGTCACTATGTTTCTATTTTTGTTGTTTCCTAGGTAACCTCTCTCAAATTCTCATCCGTCCTTACTTTGTTACAAAGTAACCGCTGGAACTAGCTCGGTGGTATCACGTGGTATGGCCAAACTCGCATGCGATTGGTCTTTGGGTTTCCTTCGGCGCTTAACCATTACCTTAACGACTGTAAAAGCCTCGCCGGTAAAACAGAAAGCGCTCAACAAGATTTTAAGTGGTCATTTCTGTTTTGGTATTGTGTTCGGGTCCGCATGAGACATGATTTCGGTCCGGATCCTGACCGAGGTCCGCCATTTGGGGATGCCTGCCCTATATGTTAAGCAATGGATTGTATAATTATTAATTCAGGGAAAGCCACCAGTGACCATATGACATTTCTTAAACGGTCATTGCAAGCTTGCATAGAAACTTATTCTTTTATCTCAGAATGAAGATAGTATATTTCCCTTTGACACTTACGGGATACACATTTCAGAAGAGTTTCAGTAATCACAGTAATTTTAGTCTGTATAGTTTAATTCAGATTTGATAAAACATGACAGATGTTTTGATACAATAGAGAAACTAGTGAGTAACCTGCCAACATGGAATCTTTAAACAAAATCTATTGAAATTCATTTTTATGCTTTTACTGTGGTGACTTCCTTGTGAGACTCATTTGTTCATTTAGAGAAACACAACAGTAAATCGGTATTTTATTTGTCAGTGTAACAGCTTTTCATTTTTTTGCAAATGGTATACACTTCCAATTAAGCTGGCAAGCTGAAAAATAACTTTAATTTTAATGCTGTCGTGATTCAAAAACATTTAAGTGCCCACTCTTAGTGTTTTTTTTTTCCTTTTAATACTTACCCTTATTTTTTCCCTATGGCCCTAGGCAGTAAGAATGTAATAGTGAGGCTTTGATTCTATTGTTAATTAACAAATCCTCAGGCTTTCTGTCATCTTTCTGTAGCTGGTATGATTTTCATTGACCAATGCTAACCTGAAGTAATTTGGGTGCAGTTTCCATCTTCCTTTGTATGTCTCTTACCATAAAAAATGTTCTAATATTGGTCAAGGGAAAAAAAATCAGTCATCTTTGTGTGCTTTTGGTTTAACTGTGTCTTGACTTCTTACATATCATCAGAAAAGTCGCCAGAAAAGTCCAGCATTGGTCAAGCTGTATTAACTTTTAAAGCTGTGTTTACACGGTATCGTCTCTCTGCTCCATTTTTACCCATAAATAGCTGTTGAAGCTGTTAGTGGAGCACGGAAAAATGCTTTGACACCTTTTTAGTTGCTGGCACTAAATTGTGCTGCAGGTAAAGAGAGGAAGGAGAAATGTTCTTACTCTCAGTGAATCCCTCTGCTTTGTAAGATTTTTCTGTTATCCATTTCTGCCTGGCATCTTAATGTAAACATCACCTTTCTTGATTTTTATCATAAAAATCTCAACTGCATATACATTTACAGGCTATATGTGTTTGGTGTGAGATGCTGTGGTTATTCAGAATAAAAAGCAGCAGTAGAGCTTGGCAGATTTTCTTTAAATAGAGGAGGAGTTGGACCTGGCAATACTGTGAGGAATGATGGGGGTAGAGGAACAGATACAGATTATATATTACTTGCTACACCTAATGTAATTACCGAATGCCTGTCATAACAAGCTTTTCTGATAGAGAGGAACCTGTGTTGATTCAGATGCAATATTCTCTGGTAGGTTTCAGCCATTCAGAGGACTGATAAGAGGTAATGGCACTACTGGGTCTTTTATATCTATAGTTTTTACTGTTAGTCAGAATATTGGAGTATTCTGCTGAATCTTGGAAGTTGCATTAGTCAGTCCATGTGTACTCCATTCTTGAAGATGGTAACCCCCACCCTATCTGCCATCCAAGTGGCACTTCTCCAGATCTCCATGCGATGTTGCAGAGGAGTGTCAACCAAGACAGCCCTGTAACATCCAGGAACTCAGGGCAAATCACATCCACCCCAGGGGCCTTGCCACCAAGGGGCTGTTTAACTAAGTCAGTGACTTTGTCCCCCTTGCATTCCGCTTGGCCTGCCTGATGATAGTCACTTGCCCCCAGAGTCCATAGGCTAACCAAATCTGATAGGAATCCTTCTTCAGCTTAATGGCTCCCTTCACTTCTGGTGTCCACCATCTGATTTGAGGATTACCAGGACGACAGGTACCAATAATTTTGCAGCTATGGCTCTGTGCAGCTGCCTCAGCAATGGAGGTGTGGAATATGGTCCATTCAAATTCAATGTCCCCAGCCTTTCTCGGAATGCTAGGAGGACAGTGGAGTTACCAGATGGGGCACCCAGTGACACCAAGATGGCTGGGTACTCTGAATTGTTGTTTGGCACATAAGCACAAATGAAAGTCAGGACCCATTCCCAACCCGAAGCACATGGAAACAACCCTCTTGCCCACTGGGGGAAAAAACCCACGTACGGGCAGTGAGCTGGGGATACAAGAATACTCTGTCCTCCACTTCTCACCAAGGGCAACTCCAGGCTGGAAAGGAGTTCAGCCCCTCTCCAGAAGACTGGTTCCAGATCCCAAACTGTGCGTTGAGGTGAGCCCGACTAGATCTAGCTGATATCTCTCAACCTCCCGGATTAGTTCACGGTCCGTCCCCACCAGAGAAGTGACGTTCTATGCCCCCCATAGTAACCGGAAATTGCACTGCCAGGCCCCTTGTCCTGTCCTTAATCAGCCCAGCGCACATTGCACCTGACCCCAATGGTGCCTTCTGTGGTGAGCTCAGAGGAGGGCGGGCCAATGTCTCCAATTTGAGCTTTGCCCGTCCACCAGCTGCTCCGTCTCGAGCTCCCTCCCCAGGCCTGGCTCTGGGGTGGTGAACTGGTCCCTTGAATTCTTTCCTCTCACCAGTCCTCTGAATCTCTCTTTGTCTGACCCCTCACCCAGGACCAGTTTGCCTTGGAAAAGCCTACTGGGGCAAAAGCCCTGGACAACATTGCCTCTGAACTCCCTAGGACACACAAACCCTTCCACCACAATAAGGTGATGATTCACAGAGGGGTGAAATACATGCTTTATTAAACAGGCTTTTTAAACTATGTATACACGCGATGAAACCGGTTATTCAAAACCTCACTAACGGAAATCAGCCACTGGATTACTTGTTTTCACTGTATTAAAGGTAAAGGGAGGAAGCAGGAAGTTTACTGTATTGTTGCGCAGTGCTAGAGAGGCTATGTGCTGTTTTTTCATTGTAGTTTTAGACAACACTGGAGGTGAGTGGTCAAGACTAAATCCAGCTATGTGAATAAATTTATCATTCATATGTAAATGTAATGTATACTATTAAAGATAATGCCAATATTATTTAATAAATGTCCAGACACCAAGAAAACCTGTATACCATTAAACAGTAAAACAGTTTTATTGAATCCATTATAATTAATTACCCAAAGTAATTAATTATGTTCATAAATTGTTTTTCACACAGAGCGGTGTTAAGTGAAATATTAACAAGCTTATAAAGTTTTCTCTTTACTGTCCTCAAGCCTTCAGAGGACAATGATCATTGAAAGCAGCATTAAAGGTAGAGAAATGCTTTCGCCACACAGGATTGTTTGTGTCAGACTGACCTTTCACTGACTTTTCCTATTCATTCATAGACTTTGTCAGCAGTTGTTTCTTTGTGTGACCTAAACACACTAGTTCTATTTCTTGGTAAACATTTTATCTGTTTGGAGTTTGGCTCAGTGTGCTCAGTGATATGAGTAATGTGAACTGATGAGGCGCAGAGGGAGGCTTGTTTGATGTTGACCCTTTGAACTTGTAGAAATGTGTTACTGAGATAACTGTATATCTTTGACAGATATAAGAACTGAACTATATTCTCGTATTTTTACTATACACATTTGTTTTACCAGAATGGATGATTAATTGTAAGGCCACCTGTGCATTGAAAGCCCATTCATTCGACACCAGTTTTACATCATCGATCAGCTGATATAGGCCTAAACAATATTAATAATTCATCAATAATTTCTCAAAACTGGTAGTATCAAACAATTGCCTACATGGAAATATTCCTCTTGAAATAAGCTTCATTTTGAGATATTCCAAATTTCTCAATAAAATGCTTTTATTAATATAAAAAGATCTATGTTCTTTCTCCAAAAAGTCAGTGCGAGGATTAGCTTTTTGATGGACTCTGGCAGAGTCATGGGCTGCGACTGACAATTTACTTCAAAATGTGCAAGAAATATTTTGAAAATTTGTGACTAAACAAAGCTTATCTTACATTTTATGGCAGTGCAGAACCAAAATTTCTAGAAGTCAGATTCCAGAGTTATTTTCTGTCAAAGATATGATTGCAGTACACCAAATACCCATTATTAATTTAAAAAAAAATACCAAAACCTGACACAATCCATGTGGTGCTTGTTTATATTTTGCAAAAACATCAAATGTTATGTTTTGAAGCTTTTTTTTTGCATGTTATGACTGGAAGCTTAATGAAACATGGTGCAGCTTATAACAATTTATTTAGGCACTTTTTATTATATTGAAGTGAATTCTGCCATAACCAGAGTCTCATGTCATAATTTAAATTTAAATGTAATAGAATCCTAAAATACACACTACAGAACAATTTTTTTCTGGCAGCAGCTAATTCTTTTAAAAATGACCTACACGGAGATTTAGGGGCCATCAAAAACTGCCTTAGAATGCTGCTATCTGATGTTACTATGATGAAAAAATGGGTCAAGTCTGTTGGGTTTTCCCTAAAAAGTTATCTCAATATCGCAGGGAACACCACTCATGATTTCATATTCCTCAAAATGATACTTGCCCTTTAGTAAAAGACTAAAGCT
The DNA here is from genome assembly GCA_015106715.1 of Bujurquina vittata. NCBI lineage: Eukaryota > Metazoa > Chordata > Actinopteri > Cichliformes > Cichlidae > Bujurquina > Bujurquina vittata. The sequence continues at coordinate 9,966 of VUQK01006908.1, read as the reverse complement.
CTGAGAAAGAAAAGAACAAACAGAAACCAAATACATGATCTAAACAAAGTTTTGAGGTGTTGGAAAACAAGGAAGTTGTTTCAGTTGCATCTTATTATGTTGCCTAAGCTAACCCCAAGCTTTTAAATTTATGCTGCCAAGTCTGTATTTAGACATTTATACACAACTGTTTGTTTGAGGTTATAGACGTTTTGCACCCTGTAGGCTGTAAAAGTATCATGTTGCTATTTCACAATAAGTAAAGTCAGCTAAATATAGAAGGAAACTAGAACACGCATTCATTATTGCTGAAACAAAAAGCGGATGAGCTGAGGAGTCTTACATGTAAAGTTAACTTTTTTTTTCTTTTCAGTTAAATTCTGTTGGTGCACATTTATAGTTTTGATTTCTTTTTTTTTTAATAAAAGATATTGATTTTGAAGCAAATGTAATATGGTTTTGTTTACACGATTTTCTTTTTTCTTAATCTGGCTGTATATGCAACTGAAAAATTTATAAAAATGCTTAATGGATGAAAGTAACTATGACCTCAAGTATCAGTAATTGATATTTCTTTGCAGACGAGTCCGCACGGTCACAAAAAACAGGCAGGCACACAAACATCCACATGGACCCTCACACTCACCTGATGACAAAATTTACGTCACGTGGACCCTAATGGACTTGTGGACGTGGAAAGTGTAATCCTGGCCTAAGGCACACAAAGATGAGATGCTAGCAGCTCTTGATGTGACCCAAATGAAAACAAATGACTCAGCTGAGCACTCCAAATGACAGGAAGGACAAATGGTTGACAGAAATTACTGAGGCGGTTACATGGTGGTAAAGAACGGCTTTGAGCAAAACAAGATACAGCATAAGAAAATATAATACAACTGAAACTTAAAAATGTGACAATGGTTATTGTTCTGGTGCTCAAACACTCCATTACACCTTCATTACTTTTTCTTAGGATGACACAAACTAATGTTCATGTTAAGAGATTTTTATTGACATTGTCTGGAAGAAGACCCTTTGTCAGGGGCTTGGGGTGTCAATGAATTTTGAAGTGTGTGTGTGTGGTGTTTTATTTCTGCAGTGCTGTGGGAGGCTCACGATGACCCAGATGTTTTAGTTCTGATTCAGTGATGAGTCTCCTTCCTGTAAGCCACTAAGTTGTAATTTTAGCTTTCCTCTCTGTTCAACAGGTGAAGAA
>VUQK01006905.1:5668-29762 GCA_015106715.1 Bujurquina vittata | reverse complement strand
AAACTCATTTCCTAAAGTGGGAATAAAAGCGTGTAACAAAGTAACGGCTGTTGATCCCTGTGGTGATTAGCTTAACCGACCACTGAGCAGTTTGCCTCCTAACAGTAAGCCTGGAATTTGTCCCCTCAGCTGGCCATCACTGGGGTCACTGCTCTCTTCTGCCAGCGCCCCACAGCAAACCCTCGTGGGACAGTGTGGCTGTAAGTAACCCTCTGACAGGGAAGTACTTCATCATATTCAGCTCACATCCACACACCCACAAGTGGAATCACAGGGTGGTTTTAATCACTGCTCTGGGCAGCTGTGCGCGTGGGTGGCCCTCAAACACCACTGGTAGGTAGCTGAAATTTTTCGTCTTCCAAATGCTCGTTTTTGATCAACCAACATTTCACAGACCAGTAATATCAGATCTGCAATGGCATTAAGCTGAGACAGAGCTGATAACCAAGCTGGAGCATTCTGAGCAGAGGACAGTGTAGATTATCAAAAATTATTGCTCAGCTAATTTCTGTTAATTTAACGCTTCTGTTTTTTTTCTTTTTCTATAATGTCCCCATAACCAAGATTACCAACAACTGTTCTCTACACAGCACCTGAACTGTTTTTGAGGAAATATGGAGAATGTTCTCATTTAAATGTTACAGATTAGCTTCAATAAACAAAAACATGCCATCTGGAAAATAAGACTTTGTTCATAGTTGTCCTTAATGACATTTAGCACCCAGCAGGAGGTCGTCCATAACAGACATGCTTCATCCTGGAAATGCAGGAAACTGCCTGAGCAGAGCACGCAGAAGCCCACAGGTCGCCCATTGGCTTCCTGGGAATTCTCTGGACTAATAGTTGCATGCAGTCTGACATCACACAGACTTTGTGCGGTACTTTGCATTTGGTGTCAACATTCTCATATTCATCTATGTGGGGTGATGTCGAAAACAGTGTGGGGATGCAGTATATTTGTGAAAATGACTCACATCATGATTGAAATCTATGCTTTTTTGGTGTGAGGATTACTGTATACTTTTGAGCTAATTACAAAAGGCCAACAGAAAGCTATGTTTGGCAACACACAAGCAGAAAGTTTATAAGTATAATCTGTTACACTTATGTAACAGATTGATTGCACTAGTGCAGGAGTCCCATGGTTCTTGAGCCACATGCAGCTCTTTTGCCAATCTCCAGTGTCTCCCCATGGCTTTAACAAAAAAATAAAATAAAAAAATAGATGAATGTGAAAATTATCTTCAAACTCAGTTGCAGTGGTTAGCATGGATTGATCCACATAAATGGCTAGCCCTGGGCCCCCCTCCAAAACCCTAAAATCATAGGTCATGGAGGGAATTAGAGAGGGAAACAGTGCACTGGCAAATTTCTTTGATTTCATTGCCAACTCTCTTGTGTTACTGGTATGTTTGATCTGTTGCTGGACTTTAGTCAGTACGATTACAACAGGGCAGCACGGTGAAACGGGTGGTTAGCACTGTTGCCTCACAGCAAGAAGGTCCTGAGTTCGAACCCACCATCTGTGTGGAGTTTGCCTGTTCTCCCTGTGTTTGTGTGGGTTCTCTCTGGGCACTCCAGCTTCCTCCCACAGTCCGAAGGCATGCATTAATGGGGTCAGGTTAATTGGCGATCCTTAATTGCCCCATAGGTGTGAATATGAATGGTTGTCTGTCTCTCTGTGTCAGCCCTGCAGCAGATTGTGCCGCCCTGTGGCAGCTGGGACGGGCTCCAGCGACCCTGACTTGGATAAGAAAATGGAAAATTGGAAAACTTTCATATTTACCTCAGCCCAGATATGCGGAGGGAGGTTATGTTTTCACCACTTTTTGTTTGTTTGATTGTTTGTTAGCAAAATAACGCAAAAAGTTCTCAGAAAGTTCAAAGGTCAATGTTAATAGGCTGTGTCACCATCATTATGATAACAGAACTAATACTTTATCTACTCCAGTTAGTAAACTGTGCATACAGGAGGTGCAATAATTGGTACTAAACACAACAAACACATGACAAAAAGCTTAAATAAGTGGACACAATAAGGCTCAAACATGTTTTGCAGCTCCACGCTGAATTTTGGGGGGTTTAGAATTGTTTAAAAATGTCTCTTTTTATTGTAAGTAGTTGCTGACCCCTGCAGTCAGTATATTCAACATGACGTTGTGCAGCCAGTTAATCACTGAATACTTTTGTATTTGGTGGAGCTGCCCCAAGTGGCCAGTGCCTTTGACTCTTTGCATTGATGATAACAAACAAGTTAAGCTATTTACCCCCCCCCCCTTTTTTTTTATTCCGATATTAAAAACAGTGCTTCCCTCTCATAGGAACATATTGTAAGCTTATTTTTTTTTTCCAGGGAACACATGATCCCATACATCTCTGCTGCTGGTCCAATAAAAACACCACAATTTAAGCACTCTGGTAGGACACTGTGAGAGGCAGCATTACAGACACACATATTGTACGCGATGACGCCCCAAACCAATTCCTTCTTCAATTTTCTCATCTTGTCTCTACTGTGTTTCAATTGGAGCACTTCATGTAACAAAAGCCTGCAAGTGTCCCTCCAGTTAGAGGAACACAAGCAGGGGGAAAGCAAGCCAGAGTAATTGCAAAAACCTGATTTAACACAGCTGTGTCAAGGTGTAGCCACTGTGTGATGAATAAGACTCAGTCATCTTTCTATGTCACACTGTTATTGTAAAAGTAAATGCAACATACAATCTTGGTTCACAGTAATGGGGCCATCAGTAAAAAACTACAATGCAGCAACATCCACATAGTAGTTTATAAGTTTTTTTTTTGCCCATTACATTCTCTGGGTGGGCTAAAAGACGATGTGTGTGATAGTTAAAGATGAGCGTGTGAAAAAAAGTCAGAAATAAAGATTTGAAGTTTGACTCACACAAGAATAGAAAGGTTAAACACTGATCACAAAGACAAAGTCAATACATTAAAATCCTTCCAAACAATTATAAAGTATAAAAATCAAATGCCCTCTTCAGAAAATGGTAAGCTGGTTCACTGCCTTGTTTGCAGCCCAGATATTTTGACAGAATATTTCACTACACTGAGCACTCAAAATCTGCTGCTTGCATGCAGAATTTGTTCTGATCTTTTGATTTGTTTATGTATTTTTCAATTAATTTGGTGCAAGCAATGTGGGAATTAACAGGGAGTAAGCACAACAGCTTTTGCCCCACAGCATAAAGTGCAGTGCATCTGGTGGAAAAGATGTGCAAGGAATCAAAAATTCCCAGATAAATAACAGCTGCAAAAGCAGCCAATGAGCTAATTTACCCCCCCGCACAAACAATGTTGGCCCTACTGAGAGTCAGTCCACAAAAATATCTCTTAATCAGCCACACCTGACAAGAGGTACAGCCCACATTGCAGGACTCCTTATACAGTTTTCTACAGTTCAAGCCCAGCCTGTCGCATTTACATATAAATATTAATTGACCTTGCTTCTGTGTATCACCTACCTCAGCTTTGGGAAGAATGTGGGAAGACTGAGAGGAAAGAAAATATGATGATTAAGTTAGAAGGGAAGGGGAAAAGCTCTGTCACCTTTTCCCAGGATAAGATTATCATTCCGTTCCTCTGCTATTAAACACAAACAAAATCTGACTTATTCATATTTCAACAATGCAGGCGTGATTACCACAGAGATATATGTTCATTAGTAATTACAGCGGAACCTTTGGGCTCAATTTAACAACAACGCAAACACCTAAACGCCAGCCAGAATTATGCTGTCTCAATATTGCAGATACAATATTACAAAACAAAGTTTGCTGTTGTTTGTGTACTGTTGAAAACACATTCCTGTAATTCAAATCCGAAATGACACGCCAAGTCAGACGCTGATAAAATAAAGAAAGGCTATATCATTTTGCTAAATTATACTTGAAAACACTTTGGCAGGAGACGGCAAAGAGGCAGCGAGTACAAAGGGACCGAGAACAAAGAGTATAAGGGGACGGAGCGAGAAATGAATATGAAGACTGAAATGTAGAATTCAGAGACGGAAGATGAAAAAAGCGTGCAGGTTCTAGAAAGCCCGGTTCCCATATGTTACTGCGTGATGGGTAATTTATGCCACTGGATTTAAAGCAAATTAAAAACAAAAAAAACACAAACTAACAAACTAATCTAATTTTAAGTTGTTAAAATCTGTGCAGGGACTAAAGAAAAAAAAAAAGAGGAAACCAAAATTGAATGAAAATGATGTGTTTCATAATGAATGTGTCTATAAATGTAAAAGTTACGTTTTAAATAAATGTCAGCGATTTTCAAAGTGATGTATCTCCAATTTTTGTCCTTAAAATGTCAGTTATACAAAATAGCGATTTACTGTATAAATTACAATATTACTGTAAAAAATGTGTTTTAAAAATTGTATAGTCACTAGATATGTAGAGTATTAGTATAAAAATACTGTAAAATGTACAGTATAACTAAAAAAATACTTTAAGAAGAAGAATCACTAAATATATACTGTAGAAATTACAGCAATATGATGTAAAAGAAATACAGTCACACTGTCAAAATTACAGTCAATGACTGTAAAAAAATGACTAATTACTAAAGTTACTAATTTATTTCCTGCTAAATAAATAAACAACACCAAATGCAAAGTTGGAGAAAACATATATTGTGCTCTGACCTCTATAGGTCATGTACTTTCAGGTACATGCTGTGTCGCGGTTCTTTGCTCTGGCTCATCAGTCCTGTTCGGACACTATTTTTAACCTTTTGGGGATTTTTAAACACGATGCTGCTGCAGCACACTTGGTCGAGCAGGAGACCCATCTGCTGAAAGGCTGCGAGGGTTTGATTCTGCCCTGGACCATTTCCTGCACATCAATTCCTCCTCTTAGTTTCTACCTGCTTTCCTTCATTACGCCACACTGTTCCTGCCCAATAAAAGCTAAAATGCCAGGAAGAAAAACTTTAACTAGATCATAACTTTCTATACCTTTGATAAATATTAGACTTGAAGCATGGGTGAAATTTCAGTGAACTATGTGATTATCAAATACAAGAGAGAAAGAGAAATGCTGCCACTGATGGTTAATGGTCATGAGTCATAGCATCCGACTGGGAAAAATGCAGCTCCAGCCTTGGTGTTGAATTGTGATTCTGATATTTAGTTTATATTATATTATATGTATATTTTTTTCCTTTCATATTTTATTTCCATTTCATTCTTCCCATTGTAGCACTTAAGTCAAATCTTTGTTTTTGCTTCAGGCACAACATTTTAGGATTTACCGTTTCAACAGCCCATTTGACCCAAAATTGCCTTTTCAGAGGTTGTAAGTCATTTTCAGTACGGCAACATGAAGGATACAGACTTGCAATTTAGTATGAAAAGACATTTTAAAAACAAAAAACTTACTTCTGCCTTGTATCTTTACTTCCTGCCTGCACACTGAACAACTCAGATGAAGCTGAAATCTTTTAACAGACTTAAACACTGAGTTAAATTATCCTGGAGCGGCGTGTAATCAAACCCCTTTTTCTGTGGCATTCGTGATAAGGGGGACGCGGTAACACAGTAGTCAATCAGCACTATCTGTAAGGCAAGTTATGCTGTGCATGACATCAGGTTACGCTTCAGTCCAGTTTAGCCGTACTTGATATAAACTGAGATTGTGTCCATCTCTACACTTGCTGCTTCACCACAAATCAAATACTTCCCTTATACAAAATTGCTTGACATTATGTAGCCATGCCAATGCCTTCTAGAAGCCCTCTGCATGCAGATGAGGGTCCCTGCTTAAGGCAATCCAAGACCCAAAACTCCCAAGTCTTTCCCTGCCAACCCCGAGGATAATGGCAGGCATACACTCCACCACTCTCCTCTAGTTTCAGCCTAGCATGATGGTGACACCGTCAGTATTCATAAGTGCAATTTATGATTACAAACACAAATTTCACAATCAATGAAGAGCAATAAGTGACAATATTTCAATCACACGGTCTTAAAAAGAGATATTTTTACAGAGATTATATGTTTACCTTTAACATTCATATCCTTCTACTTTCAGAGGGAGAAAAAACTAACAAAATATATTTATAGTGTATCTGCAGTTCTCTTGGAGTAAAAGGAAATGTATTTTAGGCACGTTGCACTTGCTGAAAACCTAAATTGAATTTAAAGCTGTGAAAATGTTCCATCTACTAACTAAGCTGAGTTTTGCCAAAGTTAAACTCATGATTGCGATTTGTGGAAACCGAGTTGTGTGAAGTTAAATGCTTTACTTAAATGTTAGGCCAAGCTTCTTCACTTCCGCATGTCAAAGTAAGCTGAGAGAAAGCAGCGTAGCTGATGTTCTCGTGAAATGAGAGAGACCGTATTACTGCTGGTAAACGCCATAAACACATAATTCATAAAAACTTTCTTTGACCAAACTGGATTTTCCTGAGTCATATATAACTACATGTGAGATGCACATACACACTTGCATATCACCGCCTTATCTTTCAAAACATACTCACACTTGTGTTCCATGTCCCAGTGATGGGATTCTAAAGAAGGTCAATCTCTGGAGAGTACTTCTGGCTGCAAAGATAATCCACTTTGATGAATTTGCTCACATTCACACAAGTGTCGTCCTTAAAGCTTTCCACCTTGATATTGCAATAGATGCTTCATAAATCACCCGGGCTTGCAAAGACTTTTACGCTTTACGATCAGCCAGAATTGAAAAGTTGTTGAGAGTGACGAGGTGATGTGTTGGAAATGTTACGATGAGGGGCACTTAACACTGTAAGCAGTTCAAGAACAAAGTCCAACCTAACATTAAAGCTAAATAGTGACTTTGTTATTTACTAGCATTAGAATTTGACATTGGAAAACAGGATGCTGAAAAGATGAAGGATGGCGTAAAACTAATGTTTGAGTCACTTTGGGGATAGGAGAACCTCATAATCACCATCTCCATGTTGCACCTTCTTTATGACCAGCAATAAGGAAAACTCTAGCAACTATGGAGCTCTTTTGTAAATTCTCATGCAAATGTATCCAAAAACACGCTGTTAACTGGCACATTTTGGTTGTGAGGCACATGCGCAGGGTATTAAAATAAAATAAAATAAAATAAAAAGCCAGAGTTTGCATGACTCCTGGTCTGCTTTTAAGTCATGATTTTGTGTTGCCTTTGGCAAGGGGAGAAAGCCTGGCACGCTCAGAGTCTCCAACAGGGCTACCTGGGAATTTCACCACTCACCTTATTATTGAAACTGTGGAGCACTGTGGTTTATTTATCAGTAATGAAGCCTTTCTTTTGAGGGTTAACCTGCTGAGCCTTTACTCTAAATAACAGCTGTCAAGCCCTCACTGCCTCTTAAAACACCAACTATCCACGGAATGAGTGACTGTGCCTTTTGGGATTATAGCATTTTCATGGATTCTTTTTCAAATGGGGCTCGCTCTCATCTCTTCAAAGTTGCATTTGAAGAGTGAAGGCCACGTGTAATTAATCAGCTACTACAGGTGGACAGTTCAAGAGTCTCGAAGTAGGGAGTTAAGTAAGGCGGGCCGGAACCTGTCCAGATACCAATAGCACCACCAAGCAGTTGCTCACAGTGAGAGGTCAAAGTTCACCAGATCATATGCCTGGATATAGAATTCAGGTGGAGGAAAATATCGACATTAATTCCTTATCAGTCGTTCAAGTCCTTAATCTCTACTCTGGGCTCACTGCCCTAGTTGATGGGACACAGTCCTCACTAAAGGCTTTGGTAACTAAAGCCAGCAGTCTGTTTCTCTCAGGGATCTCTGGGAACCCTGATGGGAAAGCGTGAAATAGCATCCCGCTCTCCTGAGACCGCAGGTTTCTTCGAAGCTAGAACTCCCACTGTGTTCTCTCTAAGAGAGGCAGAATTTCTTAAACCATGGCAAACGGGGCAAAAGAGATGCCCCCTCAATCAGTCTCACTCCTTCTCTCTGAATAAGCTGGAGGGTAGTCAAATTAGTGAAAGTGTAGAGCGGACCCCTGGGGCCATGTGTGAGCCAGAACATCTCAGCCCAGAGGCAGCTTGTCATTCCTCAGAGACAATGTGCTGACTCTGTGAAAGTGGTCGAATCTGCAACACCAGGTCTGCTTGGCCATCTGAGGATGGAGTCTTTAGTGGCTTGCATTTGGAAGACCTCTTGAACTCTTGTCTTCTGCAGTGGTTAATGACCCTGGCACAAATACAACTGTGAGCGGGCAGAAGAATGGTGAGCCCACTGACACCAGTATGCTACGTATAGGATGGGAAAGCCTATGTGACGAGCTAACTTTGCCATATATGACATGCTACTATAACTGATGCAGGGCTGGAGATAAACAGCCAAGAAGTGGTTCTCTCCATGTGACTGTTACAGCTTTGGGAATTGAGTTTGCCTGATATCTGCAGATATCATCTTACACCAAAGGTTCTTTACTGCATAGAGATGCAGCATCGTGCCACCTTAGCTGGGCTGGAGAAAAGTTGTTGCCAACTTAAAATATGCAAGCTTTAGCACAAGTTCCACAGAGCCTATTAGATTACAACACATAGATAACATAGCTCAACAGCAATCCCAGCTGAAATAAAAGGTTACCACGTTACCGTCTCATTCTCCTTGGTCCCACCAAGACTGCTCACTGACATCACTCTCAGTAAAGGAAATCCCATTCAGTCGAGGTAAGAAGAAGAAAGACACAGTGTACCCTAATTAAGTTAAATACCAGCCAAGAGGTCACTGAATGCACCGAGTCCACTAAAACCTTCAAACCCCTGAAAATATCAGCTTTGTTTTAAAGTGGCATCAGCAGCTGTGGCAGTGATGACAGGCTCGCCAGACACCAATCAAACTAAACATTTGAACATCTGTCTACTGTACAAACGAACACCGAGACAGACAACTCACCAATAAATTACCAAGGGAATTACAGCTTCCCAAAAAATATCACTCCGTAGAAACGGCATATTTTCTGAAAGCTTCAGTTACCACCAAGTGTATGTTTAAAAAAAAAAGCTGGCAGAACTTCATTTTCACTCTTACGGTGGCAAAAGAGATTTAGCACCAAGTGTTTGGCAAACGGCACATCTTCATCATTTGCCTCATCTTACATCTGCCTGGAGTGCCTTTGCACAGCACATACACAATCACTGCTGAAGGAAAGTAAGAGGCTGCAGCTGAGGCGGTGGGTGGAGGTTATATCTGAGCAATGAAACAAGAAAGAAACCAACAGAAAAATTAGAAAAGCGAAACCAGGTTTTATTTAGCTTCTTATTGGATAAATTTCTGAATATGTAAATAAGAATTCAATTAACAAAATGAAAGTCACTTAACTTGTTCAACAATCGATGCCAAAAAAAAAAAAAACCAACAACAAAAGAGGCATTTAGCAACATTTAATAAAGTAACAATGTATCTGCAACTTTGTCTTCTCCAACTTAGATTTTCTTTCCCTGACGTTTTGAAATGTGTCGTAACACGGTGGTTACAGTTTTCAGTAAATGTATGTTGTCTCAGTTGTCTCAGATTGGACGGTACATCTGCTACGCTGACACGTCCTGTCATCACGGCAATCAAACTCCCCTCTCGGCTTTTACTGAAATAAAAACGACCATTTCAGAAAGAAATGAAAAAAAAAATACTCAAAACTTACAGACCATGCAAAACTAAATCAACTAAATAAGATTTTGAGTGTTTGTCAAACTTACAGGATTTTTTTTTTGCCACACAACTTTTCCAGTGTTTCCATTTTAGGTTATGTGTTGGATTCAGTGCAAGTCTCCCATTGTTAATGTCAAAGTATCTTCAATGTCAAGTAATTACTGTGTACTTAATACTGCCAATTTCCAGCACAGCGAGGCTGGCGGCCTTAGACGGTGTTCAGAGAAATGATGATGGTCTGCGATCGAAAAGTAAAACCTCAAAAGGTCATTAAAGTTTTGGTTTTGAATGCTCTAAATACAGATATATGCGTTTCAGAATACTTCTTGTTGCAAATATAATATCGCTCAATATCATCTCAATAAATTAACCTAATGAAACTAATAGCTTTATTCATGTTAGTGCTTTACAGCATTAGCTTAAGTAATGCAATTAACAGCTAGTGTGGCCCCCGTCTAAAATCCATTAGTCATGGTTATGGTGTAATCATCTATTTTGATATTATTCTAATTGAGTAATACAGCATAATATTTTCATAAGCTATTGGTGGATAGAATGAAGACAGGCCCGCTCAGTATATTTGCCCACCCTCGGGTTAGTGAGGGGACACTGTGGGGCGGGAACAATTCTCATTTTAACTAATTTGGCACTTGTTTAAAACTGTGCATTAAAAAAGAATCTCACTGCTTGGTTTTGCTACAATTTACTGATTTTATAGCCGTTTTTTTACACCCTTTGGATATAATTAATCTTACAGTCTTAAGTATAATTTTGAGTTAATGTGAAGTGCTGTCATTGATCTACTATAAAACCATTCAATGATAAAAGTGCGGCCAAGAGAAGTTTGATTCTTTTTGGCTCACGACGGGACCGTTCGCTGCCAGCTGGTCAGAAAGTCTGAGCTGAAAAAACATAAATGATTTGGGCATTTAGTAGATGTCTCATCTTGAATAAGAATGCTAAATGAATTTCAGTCAGTACAAATATTATGTTACTACGGTGGTCAGAGGTTGTTTTTGTTCCCTTTTTTTAAATCTTTATTTCCATTTTATGACTACAAATTTGCAGGTTGTAAAGAAGCAATTATTCGGGAAGCTGATAAAAGCCATTTCATATTAAAATCCAAAAGTAACGTCCATTCTTTACGCCCCGCGGTATAATTAGGTAAATGCAATCTACAGCTGCAACTGTGTAAGAAACATTTTTACCTCTTTTGGGCGCAGCTGCTGTGGCAGTGACACACATTTCAGTAGGATAGGGTATACAGCCACTGTTTCAAAGCAACTCTTTTCAGAGTAATCAAATAACCTCCATTTTGGCGAGTAAAGTCAAGAGCCATCCAGATCTCGGTATAGTCAGTTTGTGGATGAGCTAGGAGGGGAGGGGGTGGAGGCAACGACCACTGCGACCAGAGACACGCCTTGCTCGGGACGAGACAATGCGTCTGCTGGAACCGAGCCAGCAGCCGCACTCAGCGCAGTCCCAGGAGGAGTTTTGAATTGGGGGTATACAGGAATTCACTTTCCCCTGACAGCAGCCACACTGCGGCTCTGGAAACACAGCAGCTACTTGTCTGTCAGTGGGAAATCCCAGTAAACTGCTCCCCTCACAAACATCAGTGTTGCTGGGGTCTGTCCCAGTAGCTCAGTTCCCATCTGCAATAATTTACTCTTAATCCCTAAAAGCCTCTTTCTTTCCCCTCTAAAACAATGCAAAATATCTAAGAAAAGCCACAAGGAAGACAAAAAAACAAGCTTCGTGTTTAGCTCCAGCGAAGCCATTGTGCTTATTGCTCGATTTACGGCGGTGGAGGACACGGCTGAGAGAGAAACAGACAGAGGGCGAGAGACAAATGAGAAGAGAACAAAGAAGATTTTTTTTAAGGAAAAGACTGCTCAAAAAGACAGCACTTATCCACATTCATTCTTCTGGATACGGCGGATTATTCGTGACACATTCACTCTGTAAATGTCAAAGTGTATGAATGCAGCCTGTACACACATTCAGTTTTTTTTTTCACTCACTATGCCAAATTTACCGCTAAATTGCCTTCTATGTCTAAACAGCGCTGCTTCTGTGGTAGCACTTCAAGTAAGGAACGGGTGTCATCAGCGTCTTCACAAATATGCCGTTTGCTTCTGTTCAAAGATCTTTTTCCAAGAGTCTAAGATCTTGTTTTTAAAACAGAAACACTTTTTTAAATCCTATATAAAGATAAGTGTAAAAGACAGAAAACAAGCTATAGTGTCTGTAAGCTGTAAGTCGGGTAATATTATCGAGTCCTTCTTAGAAAACAAGATAAAGAAGGAGGTGTTTTATTACTGTTTTTAAGGCGCTCTTAGCTTTGGCTCAACTGCATCAGTGCCTATGAGGAGTCTTCCTCAAAGTACTGCTGCATATTCTAATTAGTGAATACACAGGCTGATTGGGCACTTTAAAAATAGCTTCCCTGGAGATAAGTAAAGAGAAGGATAGCATAGGCAGAATAATGGGAAATGTTCTCCTGAAAATAAAAAGACAAACACATGCAGAAGCGTCGTCTTTAAAGGTATTCTTTGTGAAAAGAAATTGTCGGCGCAAATATCCCATTAAAATATGTGCTTTAGCTGATAATTTAAAAGGGCTTCGGGGTAATAAAAACTCTGCAAACACACTTTGGAGGAGCAGACATTTCCTCATCTGTGACAAAACTTGAGTGTACCGCAATTTAATGGATCAGAGTTCTGTGCATGGCAACAGATGGGGGTCTAGCTGGCATAGCCCTCATTATTGAGCCTCTAAGCCCTTCTCTCTCGCGCTGCCACCTGTCCAGCAGGTCTAATGTTATTCTCGCACCTGGGCAGGCCATCACAAGCTATCTTCAAAGTTGTGCTCTGAGGGCATCCGTTCTTTTTGCAACATGTCACCGCTAAAAGAAAGAGAAACGGCACCCGTTCACATTGCCAGGGTGCAGGTTTGAATAAGCTATCGCTGTAATAATGCATGTGCATTCGCTTTGGCTGACTGTGAGGGCATTTCCTGTTTATTTTGTTGAGAAATGTATATTCAACCCTCACACAGTCACGCACTAACCTAAACATTCTCTAATCTCTGAGCGGGAGCAAAACGGCTCCAATCGCAGAAAAAGAGCAGATGACAGTGATTCAGATGGGCAAAGAAAATGCTCGCAGGAGCAGATGAGAGATCCATATGTATGAAGATAAGCGTGGCATAAACAGCTGAGTCCACTGTGTTTACTTTTTTCCAAGCAGAAATTCAGAAGGAGCTGACCACGTCTGCGCTGCCTTCATAATCACAAGTGTGCTTGATACTGTTGTCACCTTCACCTGTACGTTCGCGCCCCGTTTAGGTGACACGTGGTCACGACGAAACCTTCTGCAGTACCACAAAGGTGGTTTCACGTGATGGGTGCAGTTCTAATCCTTAATGAGAAACGACGACAGTTAGGAACATGCTGATGCTCCTACACAGCCTCAGTGCTAGCCCACAATGCTGTTTATTTCTATATTTGATGCAACAGTTTGTGCTAATTAGTCAACAGCCAGGCCTCTCTTTTCTTTATCTCTGCCTTCCTCTGTGCTTTATTGCTGACTGGTAATGTTGCAGCTTTAGTTAGATCCCATTTATTTTGCACAATATGCAGCCACGTGATAAGAAGAGACGTCAGCATTTTGTTGTTTTTGCCCAACTTGCCACAGATATCTTGCAGAGATCAAACGCCTCACCTGTCACCGACGCACCATTTCATAATCCTGAGATGGAGCATGGGTTGAAGCAAAGTTGAGAGTACAAGGAGAGACTTGAGTTGCTGGAACAACCGCTTTGCAAACAGCCTCCACACTGTGTTGAACCATCAGCCCTTGCCTGTGGATACTGAGTGCTCCTTCATTGCATTCATTAACATATCTTTAAAGCTACTCTTCAGCTCAAGGTCTAGAAGTTGATTAAAGACATGTTTTCTTGGAGGCAGGAAGAACAAAGGTTTCACAGTGCTGTAAGGGGAGCACAGTATCTGCGGGGCTGCTATTAAAAACTGTAATATCGGTTTAGCCTCTCAGACCCTAGCCATCAATAAGAAGGTCTTCATGACTGACAAAGGCAAACAGGCAAACAGCAAACAGCTCACAGGCACAATCCCACCTGATAAGGCCCATAACCTCATTCACTCTTCACTGGAGGAGTTAATCGAGTCGGGCTGACATCATGAACTGAGATAATGCCAATAAATACCATTTTCTCACACCATGTTCGATAATTATAGCTCTCTAATCCACCAGTTGCCGGGGTCTAAGGGCGAAGACACCGCTTCAAGATAAAGCTCTGTATGTTCATTATTGCAATCACATGGACGCCGTTCCTTTTTTGTGCTTAAAGAATTTCACCCATTGTATAATAAAAGAAACTTTCTGCAACTTTCATTTCATGTTGCCGCCACGTCTTATTCCCTGAGCAGAAGCAGCGAAGAAAAAGTGGAATTAGTTTTCCAGCACAAGCAGCTCATACTAATGGGTCTTGCTGGGGTTGCTTTTTTGGTCTGGACTCTTTTGCCTTTGTTCAATTATGTATTCATATCTTTGCTCTTTACTCCAGAGGAAATAGGAAATACATAACTATTGACTGCTGCAGCCAGGACAGTGTCTCACATTCTCAATACAACAACTTCAGCATGTTCTGATGCCCCCCCCCCCAAACCAGTGTCTCTTTCACTCGCTTTTCTTCCTCCTGTGCTGCGTGTAATTTTGCACTGTCATAACTGATACATACAACAGCCTCGCTGATAGTTCCTTTTACAGACTAACAATCATCAGATTTGCTCATGTCCCCGTGCTGACAGAAAAACAAGATCTTCAATTTTATCAGCCTCGTCAGTTCAGCAGTGAATGCCCTTGACTACAATAACCTTTTGGGTGCAGGCTAATATTCATATGTTTGTTTACTACATAATGCAAAGAGAAAAAAAAAGACACGCAGTGGCATTCACTCTCCTCTTATGAACATCTTTGCAATTAAAATAAAATCACCTTGGTCTAATGCCTCTGAATTGCTGTCTATAGTGATGGATGCCTGGTGTTGGAAGGGGCTGTTCGCACATCACTAGTGAAGTATCATTTCAGCCCCTGGAGAGAGTGCAGAGCTGAGGTGGGGTGTGCGCCAAGTGATGTCCCTGACTGAGCCCTCCATCACACTTTTCACGAGATGGACAGAGAGAATACTCTTCCTCCCCCAGAGACTGATTACCTGCAGTCGGCTGTTGGGAGAGATTAACCGTCTAAGTTTGGAAATATCAGGTTCTGTTGGTGTTCAGGGAATTTTTGATATACAGTATAGCATCTGATATGTGGGATATTTGGGTTATTGTCCTAAATTTGAAATCTAAATATTGAAAAATCATTAAGTTATGAATTGCAAATGGTAGTTTTCTACACCATCATTTGTGTAATTAGTCACTGAACACAGTCTTGAATAAAAGTATGCATTGCTAATATAAAGTTGCATTAGTGAAATATTGGTGAAATATTAATTATTGGAATAATGTCCTGGCAAGCTCAAAGACTTCTGATGGGTCCTGAGGTTCCCCAGTCCTCAGGGGAGACAAAGGGTCCGAACCTGAGTCAGAGTCCAAGGTTCCAGTCCAGTGCCACCCGAGGGTCTTCGCCTCCACCGCTGGCTTCCAGAGGGGACCTGTCCCTTCTGCTGTCAACGGCCTCCAAGCATTCAGATGTGTCCCACTGTCACCCGACATGATACTCGAGAATCTCCTTCACCCTTGTCAGGCTCTGTCCGGGCCACCTGAAGGTCTGTGTCACCGTTGTGGGCCGTAAACAACAACATAACCTCGGCAACAGAGCCGAGTTCCTTTAGCTCGCTCATCCCCATCTGCTGATCCAGCAGGATAAGATGCCACGTCACAAAGCTGAATTCCCAAACATGACACTGAGTTCAGTGTATTCCTCCGGCCTCCACTGTCACCAGATCTCAATCCAATAAAGCACCTTTGGGATGTGCTCGAAAGGCAGATTCCCAACCTGGATGCACAGCCGACAAATGTGCAGCAACTACGTGATGCTATCGTGTCAATATGGACCAACGTCTCTGAGGAATGTTTCCAGTACCTTCTTGAAGCTATGCCATGAATAATTAAAGAAGTTCTGAAGGCAAAAAGAGGTTCAACCAGGTACTAGCAAGCGGTAACTCCTGAAGTGACTGGTGAGTGTAGTTTTGTAAAAATGTATTGAGCCTCAGTTTCAGGATGAACAATGTGGATTCTGTCCTAAACATGGAGGACTGGGCCATCTCTTTCCCCTTACAAGGGTGCTGAGGGGATCATGGGAAATTGGTTATCCAATCTACATGAGTTTTGTCGACGTGGAAATTGTGTCTCTTACAGCATTTTTTCATGGGTGGAGTGGGACTATGGGATGTTTTTGCTATGTGCCATCTGCTCTCTATCCAGCTGTGTCATTCTGCAGTAATTCAACCATATTTCCTTTGCATTGTGGACTCCAGCCGGTCCTGCGCCTCATCTCCAATTCCGCTGCTGATTTATGGACAGAATCTTAAAGTAAGGGGGAGAGCTGGAGTGTGCAGAGGTTGCAGACAAACAAACAAGGCAGAAAACAAACAAACAGCTGATTAACATCCCTGCTTTTTGAAGAGAACAGTGGACTTGACCTTGGGACCTTGACCTTCAGCAAGCACAGGTGCAGTTTACAGCAGCGTGTCAAGCCCTTGGGATGAAGGTCAGCATCTTCAAATCTGAGGCTACAGTGCTTTGCAAGAAAACACGGGATTGACTCGTGTGAGTGTGGAGAGAGTTCAAGTATCTTTGGGTTTTGTTCATGCATGAGGGCAGATGGCAGCAACAGGCAGTTTGGAAGTGTGTCTGCACCGATGTGCACGGTCAGTCGTGACGAAGAAGGAGCTGAGCGCACAAAGAAGTTAGAATATGTTGTATCTTCACCAATAAATAATTATAAATTCTGCACTGTAAAAAACAAACTGTAATTTAACCAAATTTTTCTTAAAGTTTTTTTTATTCTTTTACAGATTTTCCTGGTATTCTTAAATACAAGAAATATCCATACAGTTACAAAATAACAGACTCAGTTAACTCTCAAATGAGTAAAGTCGGAGAGGTCGTTTATCACGGGACACTTTGGGGACAGTTTGTAATTTCCAACCTTTTTTAAGTAAAGCTGAAGACTTTGCTCAAATAGCAACAGGGAAACATTCAGGGGAGGAAAACAAAGCATTTATAAGTTGAACCAGGTGAAGGATGACAAATAGCCCTTACAACATTTACCAGTGTTTACTTCTGGATAAACACCGTGGACGTAGGTTCATGCTAACATTGCTGATGTAAAAACAACAGATAATTTTCAGGGGAGGAAAAAGTCAGCAGTAGGGACACTGCAGTATCGCCTGCACGCACACAAACCTGCATTTCTTTCTCTCGGCAGATTCATTACACGACTTGTTGGTGTCGAGGGGTGTAATGAAAAGGTGAGTTTGCACCATAAGCATTTGAAAGATGTTCAGAAATTACTCGTCACGGCCGTGGTAGCCCTAAAAGCTTATCAATCCATCATGAAGGGACACACAAAAATGAGGCACATTACCCTGGGCATGTTGTATAGCAGGCTGCAAATCTCACTTCAAAGTGCTTTGAAATTTCTGGTTTACCATCAGCTTTCATTCACAACATGAGAGTTTGCCGGGACCTTTATGGCGCCAAATGAAAAGTACAAGTTAATGTGGTCCTGATCAGAGACTTTAAGTTGTTCGTGTGTTTCCTGTTCTCTGAAGTTTGGATATCACCATTTATTTCTTCCTCTGTGGACTTCTGCAGGCGTCCTAATTCAAGGTTACTTCTCAGTTTAAGCTGCTGGTTTCTGAGTACTGCATTTGCATTCCTCTCAGTTCACACTTCCTGACAGATCACAAATGCTGTTACACAATAAAATGCACAATCAATACATAATCAGTGATTAAAAATATAATAACTTAGAGTTCCCACTTAGGGCATGCACGCTACTCTGGTGCAGGAATAACATGCAGACGGCCACCATAAACATGCTCTTTGCAAATTCTACTATTTTGCTGCTTTTACTGGTAATATATGAAAAAGTGTATTAGTCCACGATTAGTTAGTGATTGTTAATTGTTTTTTGTTTGTTTGTTTTTAATTGAACAGATAAATCCTAGCAAAAGCTGATAAAGGGAAGAACACCCCAAGCAGGCGGCTGGCGATCATCCTTCCCTGAAATTCTGTGGACCTGCTCTCATGTGTGAGGAGAACGGGATGCCAGTGGCAGGCCAGCCAGTCCTGGTATTCTCTGGGGAATTCCAGTCCATTTGCATTGTGCTCGGCTGTGAGCGCAAGTCTCACTAAAGGATTGGTCGTGTTTGTTCTATTCCTTCTTGCACAAAGAGGAACACACTGGTCCTGCAGCTCGGTTGGTGCCCTTCTACAGTCCTGCCCTGCTCATCTGTCCTTGTGCAATAACCTCACTCCTCTAGCAACTGCACATATGGATGTCCTATCCTGGTTGAGCTGGACTACCTGTGCAGCCACCTTTCCTTAAGGTTGGGCTATAGTTTCGTTGTGTTTCACAGTGAACCTGAACTCCACCTGTTGTCAGCTGCACCTGGATTTAAGCATAACTTTATCGTCTACAAGTGTACAAATATCTTCAGGTGTCTACAGCACAAACTTGCCATATTCAGTGCGACTCTAAATTTGGGTTACCCTTGGTTTTATTGCTAGATGCTTATAATTTTTGTTCCTCTTTGTTTGTATGTCTCAATAAAAGCCATCTGGAGCTGTTTATTTTTTATAACAAATCGTCAGAACTTTTCTGTTTGTTGACACAATTAAATGTTGAGGCATAGGAAGTAAGTGTGCTCTAATTATTTAAGAGCTGCCATTCTCTAATTTATAGCATTCAGCCACTGTGCAGTTCTGAGTGAAAAATGCTACAAAGTGATAAAGTAGTCTTTCAGCAACAGGAGATTTTTATTTTATTTTAAACTTTTAAGGACAAAATGAAACACAGTATTGATGCATTGCAGCAGTATTGTGATATTATACAAACTAAACCTAATATTTTAATAAGAGTATCTCTTTCAATGTTCATATCCATTAAATACATCATAAATACAATCAGGATGCATTGATCAGATCTGTAATTAAAAGTATATTGTAATTACAATAAATTCTTTTGGATATTTGTATAAAAGTAAAGCTGCTAATTCTTTGTTGGAATGCAAATAAAAGCCCATTTTACAGTTGATATACTCAAAAATGAACACAGATTGTTATAATTTTAAACCCAGTGACTAGTTTAACAGTATTTTGGTTTGTTGCATTAATTATGGAATAAAAGTACAAGATTTTTCACATAAAATTATATAATAAAACACAAATAATTACAGTACTTTCCTGCACTTTTAAGCCTGATTAATTGAATTACACGAGTCTTTGACCATATTAGGTCATTTCATTGTTATTTGTAAATACATGTAATGTAAGATGTAAATACATCTTATTTAATATGAGAAATCTGTGAAAATACACAATATTTCATGTAAATTTAAAGCTAAAACTATTTTTAATTTACTGTGTTCTGAAAATCTGTAAAGTTTCTGTATTTTAATTAATGGAAAATTTCCTTATTTTTATGTGATGTAAATTTCCATAATTTGACTGTATTTTTTCTGGCACTCTAACGGCTAGAATATTACTTTTTAAAATTTATTTTATTTTTACAGTGTGGGTAGTGGTCAAAAGACCAGGATCAGAAATGCAGGCAGTCTGTCACCGAGTGTGAGTCCATGAACTCTGTATTTGGAGACGAGGTGGACATAAGAAGGAACCTGGACTGAATGTGTAAGCTGTTCAGGCATTTGACCAATATGATGTCTACATGCTTACTAAGGGAGGTATTCAGGACAAGTCCATGGGGCAGATTAGGGCTATGTTGGAAAAATGTCATGACCTTTCTGACCTGGGAAGGCACTGAGGTAGAGAAAGCAGCCAGGGACTGCTGCCTCTGCCAGCCCATTCTTGATGAATAGGAATGGATGGTAAGATAATGAGATGAAAATCACTGCTCATCTTCACACCCTGCAAAGCAACACTGTAAGCAAATGTATCCAGCTTTGTTCATTTATCCAGTTTATGCCACTAGGTTCTTTTAATTTTGAGAAATTGAAAGATTTCCTTTAAATGCACAACATACTGACCTGCACTAAATTCAGTCATGATTAACCCTAATTTCTAAATGTTGAACAATTTCACTTAAAAAGGCTGCCTTTTTTAGCAACACACATCAGACATGAGAAAGTCTTTTATATTGTTTTGTTTTAATACTGATCACTGTTCCTTCAAAAAAAATTCCACCTGGTTGAGATTCATGTCATCTGTATCACATAATTAGCACTTATGGGCTCATTTTTCTGAGTCTGTTATGTTCCTAATGGATTCAGTCTGCATGGATTCAGCAGAGCAATCCCTGTCACATTTCAGCATCCTGAACATGTGCTAGCGCCACACACACTGCAGCTGGAAGTACACGAGAGACAAAAGCAGCAACTAAATGCTCTACATCAAAGGAATTCACAGATTTAATCATTGACGATAATTAATACAGATTTTTGTTAAGTTTTCATATCAAGCCAATGGTAAAATGTCACGTCGCTGCATGAATTCATTTGCTTTTACGCGTAGTTTCAGATTAGCAAAAGCGGTTACGGAACAAAAGATTCACTGGAGGTAATTCTTCTAAGAGGCCACTTTAAAATACCAGCACCAAAAGAAGTGGGCTCGTGCAGCAGCTATGCCTAAATCGGCCCCTGTGTGAGAGGGAACCAGTATTATCTGTGTTACAAATTAAAATTGCAATAAATCCTAATAAAGGCTGCAATGATAATTCACTGTGTCTGAATGTGTGGTGAACTGAAGCGCTTCAACGGAAGTAAAATGAGCAATATGAGAAAAAAGAGTGACCTTCACCTCTCGGCGTTCACGTGCACAAAAATCTGTAAAAAATCTAAAAGTTTCACCAAATTTGAGGTCAGCGCTTTAAGCACTCTGGCGCCATCAGCAGGTACGATTTTAAGCAGCTAATCTTCAGACGTATGCGCGATTAATGATTGCTGCAACAATTTCCAAAGCATCTCAAACAGTATGATTGTCTTGCTCACAGGTTTATAGAAATATATAAAAATTAATATTGTGAGAAGTTTTAATATAATTTTCATTACACAGCAACCACAGCAAGTACTGAATTATCTGGAGCCACATTCCAGCTGTCCTAAAAGTGTTGATTCATCTGGACTCGGCGTCAGTAAACCTAAGCTGTTATAGTTACACATGTTGAGGGCAAAACGATGCTACATGTGTAAAGAAAACAATTTGCAAACATCTTTTATTAATCAATCTGACAGCATCCTAAGAGACTCTTAAACAGACTGTTAGGATGTTAGATTTGGTTTCAATACTAAATGCTGCAAACACTGTAAACTGAAACCTGTGCTACTCATTTCCACAACCATTTGTTTGATTAATGCAGAAAGAAGCACAGACTAACCTAGCCATGAATAGTTCAGTTTAAAGGTAACTACCAAGCACTCTTGCTCTTCCAGTCCTGTGCTAAATCCTGTCTCCCAAGAGCAACTTTCTTTTAGTTGAAATTAGCAACTCTCTATGAGAACTTATTTCAGCAGCTTATTCAGTAGCAGGAAATCCTGCCATATGGTGAACATATACATCCTTTGAGGGGAAAATATGTAAAATTTTATTCTACTCTCAGCAGCTAATGAGGGTAAAATACACTTCTGAGACTGTGGTCACAAGAGATGATCTATAGAGCTAATGAATGTGAGCAGGTACTTCAGCCAGTGCCCGATTCACACTAAGACTGTGCAGTGCATCCAAATATAAACATTTCCATGAGAAAATAATTTCCAAACATGCAAATTATATTCTCACAATTACCCTTTTATTGGTGGAGGCGGGGCATAAACATACATACAGGCATTTGGGACTGCAAGTCCAGTACGATTCAATATCATATAAGGAACTGAATCATGGATTCAAGATGGGCTGGTCACAGATGATATCCCTAATGAAATTATGCACGACTCTAAAAGCCTCAGTTTATACAACTGCCCATAATACCTACCTCTCCGGTATCTGGGCCACATTACCGACACATCTGTCAGGAAATAAGCATCATTTCACTGAGCCGCACACAGAGATCGCTTTGGTTTTACAGGGGAGCCGAGATTGAACCGCAGATTGCAACCCAAACAAAAATTTTACACATGAACTGCAGTAAAAGTGAAGGTTAGATCGGCAGCAGGATCATCAAAAGTGCCCAACACATTTATAAAGATGTGTTGACACAGGTGACAGAACATTGGTTTATCTGCGCACAAGTGGCCCCGGCTAAGGTGCTACAATCCAGTAACAAACTTACGAGGAGACGCGGCGATGAGACTCAGCGCTAACAATACGTCTCTGTCATTCTGCACTTAGTTCAGGAGTCTGTGTGGTTTAGCTGACAGGTCTGGAAATATAACACTAACCAAGGCTAGCAAACATAAAATATTTCATGCTTGGCTGAAAGGCCTGAAGAGTCTTTGGGGGAAATATTTACCTTCTCCTTGTAACCTATTCCTTGGGTACATTTACACCTGTCACTGATGTGTTGTGATGTGATGTCCAATTAGGTCAGGCAAAAAAATAGCAAAGCAAATAAATCATGTTCTCTGTGCCTGCAAAAAAACGCGCATCACACACTGTCAGGTGTGGAAACAAAATTGCACTTCCCATGGGCAACATGGACCATGTACTTCATTATTCGTCTTTTAGAGGGAAGTGCACTCACCAGACCTTTCTTGCCTAAACACCTACAGTACCATTATCTTTGACACCAGCAGCTTGGCCAGACATAATTACTGTAGCATAAGCATCTGGGCTAAGAGCTACCATATAAAAAAAGTCTGCCTAATGAGTGCTGTAGGTGTTGTGGTTCCCTGGATTTGTTCATTTATTCTGAGCCTGCTGTTTTCCTGCTCTTTTACCATTCCCACTTCCAGGATTCCCCTCACACCATCCCAATTTCCCTTAAGGTGCTTCCATACCGATTGTATATATTCACTGCAAATCACACTGTGTAAAAAAAGTCTTGAGCTCCAGCTGTGTCACACTACGATATCAGATAATCAGCCTGTGAATGTGTGTGAACTGAAATACTAACATGGAAATAAAAAAGATTCTGAGAGCAAACTCGTGTCATCCATCTGCACAGTTCATATGCAGATGAGTGAGGTTTTATTCTTTTTCAGTGTCTCAAAACACTTTTTTTAATTTCTTTGTTTTTTTTACTTTTTTTGGTGCAAACCGTGACGCTTGTGCAAAAGGAGTGTCGTACCTCTTTGTTCTTCTCTGGCATCCCTTGGACCCAAAGTGGGAAAGTTTGGAAATTTGGTAGATTCATTTATGTCTACAGTCAGTGTTTTTTTTGAGTTTTGGTTTTCTAGCTGATTAAAGGCCCCATGCTGTCAGTTTCTGCCATATTGGATTTGACACAGATGCTCTTAAAATTAGGACTAAAAAAGTTACAATATTTAAAAAAATGAAATTGGTCATTTTGATTTTTCTGTGATAGATGATGGAAATTAGCAACAATGCTAAAGGCAGAAAGGTCACAGAAATGCTTTGAGTGTTTTAAGCCAAACTTTTGACCAATAGGAGGTGCTGCAGTGGGCAAAAATTCATGTTTGCCAAATAAAGATTTTAAAGTTTTTTCTTTTCTTTTTTAAAGCTCTTTAGTCCATAACAGCTGATATCATATCTCAGAAGTGTTGCACCAACCGACGTGGTGTATAGACTTGTAACCTCTTCCAAGGTCTTCCAAAGGAGCAATTCATAAAGCAAAAACACTTTTTTTTTTCTATCAGTGTTTACAGCTGGACTTTCACACGATCACATCAGGGCAACATGGCTCGTGTGCCCTAATTCCTGTTTGCAGCTCTATTTTAAAAGAAACCAGTATAGTCTGTGTTTGCTGCTGTAATGTAGAGCCACAGTTTTAAAATGAAGACCACAGCTTTACCCCCACTTATGTAAAGTGATGTCTTTCATACCCTAAAATCGCATACTGTAAAGGGACATTTAGCCTTTGTCAGGTTGTCTTGGCAGCTTTTCCTTTGCTTTAGCTTTCCTGTCCAGTTTTTCTCTTGCCAAACCCCGTTTTCCCACCCACGTGTTGCTAACTTCAGGCTGCTTTCTGTCAAGACCTGCTCTGCTTTTTTTTTTTTTTACTCTTTTGCTCCTCGTGTTGTGTGTGTGTGGGTGTGTGTGTGTGTGTGTGTGTGCGTGCGTGCGTGTGTGCGCGGGGGGGGTAAAATGGTGGTGTGCCCCCCCTG
>VUQK01006903.1:1682-14530 GCA_015106715.1 Bujurquina vittata | reverse complement strand
TTCGGATGGATACCACAGAGGGAACCCAAACAGGGTCACACATGCTGAACGAATACGATACGTCTCTGAGCACCTGGTACTGATCACACTGGCACCTACACACACACACACACACACACAAAAAATGTACAATAAGAATTTAGGATGCTTTGTTAAATCTTTAATACATTTATTGACCAAATTTAATCTAAAATGACAATATTTGCATTAGAAGCTATGACAAAATACATTAATATTTAGAATAATTACAGAAGACAAACTGATAGAGAAATAAACAAATATCTATGATAAAAAAGGTTGTTTCAGATGCAAAAACAGCACAAAGTAAACAGGGTTCACATCACTTTAGCAAACATAATTACACCTTCATCCAAACATTCCTGACCTTGAGTCTCCAGGGCAAAGTCAGCCATTTTGTCAGCCATGGGACGTCCACAATCTGTGCAGCTTCCTGCGCTGCTGAGCCTGATCACATCCTGCTCCTTATTCACAGTCACAGATAGAGCATATTTAAATACTGATGAGTGTAAAAAGTTATATCTATCTGAATAAGGCAGCACAGGCATGCACACACACACGCACGCGCGCGCACACACACACACACACACACACACACACACACACACACACACACACACACACACGGAGGAACTAAGCATAAAAGAACATGCTTTATTGTACTGTAATTCTATTGGCCTCTAACAGTATCTGCTGTATCTAGTTACCATGATGCGATCAGTGAACCACTTTTCCATGGCCTGTTGGAGTTCTGGTGTGAGGTGATTGTAGATGGGGACGTTGGTAGGATCAGGACAGGGGGCCGGAGGAGGCTTCGCCAGCATGGCTGACAACTCCTGGACCAGCTACAAGAGGGAGGAATATGACCAGAACCATGCAAAGTAAATTTCAGTTTGAAAGACAGCATTAAT
This sequence comes from Bujurquina vittata, assembly GCA_015106715.1. Classification (NCBI taxonomy): domain Eukaryota; kingdom Metazoa; phylum Chordata; class Actinopteri; order Cichliformes; family Cichlidae; genus Bujurquina; species Bujurquina vittata. The sequence goes on along the minus strand of VUQK01006903.1, from coordinate 13,601 downwards.
TAACCTCTGGTAAAAGCAGAATAGAAAAGATGAAACTATCAGTTTGGTACCTTATTATTCTGATCCTCTAAAGCTTGGATCCTGAGGGTGAGGCTGGAAGCAGCAGTGCTGCTGTCTGACTGGTAATCTGCCATCTGCCTGCACAACCCAGCAACCTCCTGCTCCAGATACTGCCGACTATCTGTGTCCACTGCCTCAAGCTTGGCCTTCATATCCTGCATTTCCAGCTGCAGATTCTCCTTCATCTGCCAGAAAAGTCAAGAATGTCAGAATGAAGGAAACCTTTGATGTGTGTTAAATCAAGCTCACAGGTGCTAGGGTGTCACTTTCATACATTTTAATCTTGGTTTTCAAGCGAGGTTTTAAGGCCAAACTTTTCATCTCAAAGGCTACTATGGTTACCCTCCTATTAAATTAAATCGATGGCTATAACTTTGTCTGTTGATAGATAACATTAATAGATTTTACATTAATTTTACCCCAAAATGTGGCGTTTTTTTTTAAACCTTAAATGAGATTCAAATGTCAAATGCTTAGAATTAAATTACCTTCAAATAACAAATTAAATCTTTGGGGAATTATTCACACCACTAGGTGTCGCCCTAGCATACCTGAGTTTTGACCCTGTTGTTACTCGTAACCTGGTTTACTTCCTACACACCCCTGGGCATAACTTTTACCAACCACAGATCCAGATGCAGAGGAAATGATCAAGATGGAGAGAATAAAAGAGAAGCTGGCACAAGCAGAGAGAGACTCTCACCTGGGAAAGAAGCTGTTCCTGCCTTATCTGTAGTTCCACCTGCCACAGACACAATATGTTACAATTAGTACCTCAATTTAGATCGACATGTGAGGTGTCAAAGTAACTCCATTGCATTTCTTTAAGTTTTTCTTTCATTTGTTCTGATATGTTTAGATAGCTTCATTTTCTTCTTCGTGTGTGGAGGGAGGGTGCAGGGGTCACATCACAGAATTTTCTACTTTTGACTGCAGGGAAACGATTTCTTACCAGAAGACGTTGCATCTTTTCATCTACTACAGCAGAGGCAATGATGGGATCCTGTTTGAGAAAAACAAAAATAATAACAATAATGCTATCAGTAAAATTCATCTTTAACTGCTGTCTTTTTTGATAACTGAATCAAACTCAAAATACAAGTGCTCTGATGTGGCGAGACAGGACTGTCAATAGCATAGATAAATCATTATTACCATTATTTACACAATATTAAGATTTCATTTAAAATATTACAGTTATTGCCAATAAACAGTTATTGTTACAGCCCTATTGCAGGCCTTAAAGATTTAAGTTTCAGCACTACTATAAAGGTAAACTAGGATTAATTTTTAAATCATCTTAATTACCCCTCGGTAATCAATCAATCCACATACACACTCAGATGGTTAGATTGATCCAGCACCCACCAATCTAACCAGCAAAGAAAAATAGTGAGATGAAGAGCCCTACCACCACAGGTTTGGAATGGATGGTGTTGGGTTGAGAAGGAGTAGTAGCAGGGACAACAGGTTGTCTCTGGGATGCGCTATTTGTGACATTCATGTGGGACATAAAAGAGGCGAACAAGGGAAGGAGCAACCAAAGACCTGGAGAAAACAGAAGGGATAGTTCCTTAAGAATGGCACTTAGAATCACACAAAGTAAAAATCACCCAACTCCAAGTTCATTCAAAAATGAAAGCCTCTAAAAGTATCTGACTCCACCTCACTCACACATACAGTCATAGTAAGGTGGAGATGGGAGTAAAAACCCACCACATCAGCAAAGAAAAAAACAAGCAGTGCGACTCTGCAAGTCAAAAACCATTTGTGGCAGAACCTACCACAGCTTCTAATTTCCTGGGGAAACCCCGAGTACATCGAAGGCTACTGTACTGTCTTCAGGAAAACAGGTCAAGCAAAAATCCCTGTGCAAAAAGGCCTATACAGCTTTCTGAAAATAAAGCATATATCCATCTAAGTACACGTTACTTACATAAAAGTAAGATGAGGACGACGATAACCACACCACAAGCTTTCTTCATGCGACTGCTGACTGAGGAAGAAGCTGCATGGGAGAGAAGGAAAGTTGATTTCCAGGATTTTGATAATCCAGAGCCAAATCACATGCAATTGAATAAAACGGAAAGCTATGTGGGATCTGTACATAATGAGCAGACACATGCAGATGCATACTGAACTTATTCACTAAAGAATGAAAAACAAGCTCAAGCAGCTCAAGATACATGTAGGAAGAATGATACAAACAGCATACCTAAAGCTGCCACAGCTAGTGTTTTTGAATATCCTGCAGCAGCTAGCAACAGGGCCGAGTCTTCAAAAAAACAAAAACAAACAAAACAAATAGATTATTACACTGTAGCACAAAGACACACAAACACAAGCAAACTTCAGTACTCACTGCTCAGGCTGCTCAAGGCACTTTTGATTCTGTTTTTGTATCCAGTATCTGGATCCATGCTGTTGCTGCTGAATCTAAGAGTGCTGTAGGGGGCAGTAATAAACCTTCTGTAAGTGCCCTCAGAGGATGAGTACCCTGAGCTGTCCACGCCGCTCTGACTCAGCTTCTTGTTGCTGGGTCTGCAGAATAATCCTAACCTGCCAGACCTGCAGTGCCCAATGGAAGGGCTGAATTCTGGAGACACTGAATCGCAAAGAGTGGGTGTCTGACTTGGGGATGATGATGAGGTCAGGGCAGGCCGAGAGGTGGCTGCAGAAGGGACGAAATGTACGGTCCTCATGGTAGGCTCGGTCTCAATGCTCAAAGGAGATGGGGCTGAGAGACAAAGAGGAGACAAAAACAGAAACTGACATGAATAAATGTTTCCTTATACCAACAGTTTATGAGTATTGCATCATTAGTATTTAACCCATCTGTGTTTATTATTACATATTATCAAAAATTAGGCTCACAGTGAGTAAAAAACTAAAACCAGTGAAGAGGGGTTAGAAGTAAGCCAGAGCTTTGTTATAACATTACACATAGTTCTGAAAACTTTTAGATTATGATTTTATGTCATTACTGCTCAAGCATTGGCACCATCATACACACCTGGAGTGACAGGTGTCTCAGGGGAGGCAGAGCTAGCATTGCTTTTGGCTCTACGTGAGGTACGGGAGCCGGGTTTGCGGCTTCCAACCTTCTTGAAAACCCTGAAGAAGAAAATGGTAGTAGAGAAAGGCAGGATTACATTAGAGACTGACAGAATCTAGAACCAGAGCACAAACACAAAAGTACGCAGAGCCAGACAACAGTAGCTTACTTCACAGGGTTTTCACGGTACGATATGGATAGGTTGGTCACACCACTTGAGTCAGATTCCTCATCTGAATTGTAGTAGCCACCAGACACCAGGCGAGAACTTCTACGAGACATGACTGAAACGCACAGAGAGGAAAAATGGTCTTGATTTATATGTGTAACAAAATTTCTTAAATTGGATAATCCCTTTAATCAGTACATGCTAGCAGGACATTGAAATCATGTTGCACTGCACTGTCTTAAGGATGGAAGTCTACAGGAAACACTGTTGCATTATATTTAGATTTGTTTCAGTTACTTTTATAATCCTTAGGCTTATTTAAAACTGCGCTTTTCAGCTACAATAACCTCATCTGCCAGATTAATATAGATAGCCGCCAACAAAGAAGGTGCACATAATGATAATTAGCAATTATGCCTTTTCTGTGCAAAATGTTTGACTTAAAAAAAAAGATAATCTCTAGGAAAACTTTTAATTTTAACAATCAATAGCACCATGATACGGTAGTTCTGCAATACTTAGTGCCATGCAATGCAGTCATTTATGATCGATCATGATATCTATGAAACTGTTAAGAACGAAATAACCCTCAAAAGGAAAAATCAGGCTGCATTTTGGTGTCAGGATAGCAATAATATATAATGTGGCAGTTAAGTTAATTAACTCTCTGATTTGTGTTCCCTAAACAGCAGCCTGCAGGGATGAACAATAAAGTCAAAACTGTTAGTGCCAAAAAAAAAAATTGGCTGGCTCTAAAAGGAAACCACGCTCCATAAAATCCCACATTAAAATGCATAAATCTGCAAAAAATGGGTTTTGGGTCTCTACACCTAAGTCTACCTTCTTGCCTTTTATAACAACTGTACGGGGGGAGTGCTTTATATAACTGACTGACCAGCTGATGCTGATACAGATGGCTGTAGCTGGTAGCTGTCTGCTAGGAGTCATCTCAGTTAATCTGAGTCACTGAATTGGACCTCCCAAAAACGTCTGTGCTGCTGTTGCTTTTGGGAGCATTTTTAATTCAAATATCTGACAAATAACTTGCTGAGTGGTAATTGTGTTAATACCTTTTTTCACCAATCAGCCTATGGAAGTACTTTACTGTACTGAGATTTGCTGGGTTCACTGATAAATTTAGCCTCTCATTCAACTACGGTCACTGCTGCTTCTGCTAGCTACTCAGCACTACAATGCCAAATCACATTTAAATGGGACATCACAAACCAGTGACTGTATAAGCAGTAAGGCTTTATCCTACTCTCTGCCATTTTGCCCTGTCACATTTTTCCAATTAACACCAACGTCTTCTTCATGTGCTAAATACCACCACAGCGCGTCAAGAACTCAGCACTCCAGTTAAGTCAAATTAGCAGAAGAATGAATGTTTTTAATAATGATACTCCTTGTAATGAAAGATAAAGAACACTACATTTTCACATTTGAAAATCTGCCATTATTATTATTACAATAAAATAGCAAAGCAGCAGCAATGTGACTACCAGCACAGTGAAACATGCAGTAAAAGTAATAGTGAGCGTGTAGTTGTGGTAGAAGTAATATTAACAGTAAGTCACTGACAGGTGCTTTTTTGGTTAATCTTGGTTGCCTGTAATCCAACGAATCAGTCCTGCTACACACTCTCGACAACACCAGGATTTACAGAGCATAAATAAAAACCCCAAACACTATAAATACATTTGCACATGCAAGCTTAAACGATAAGGACATACACATTTTACTGTGCTACAATGCAGTACACATATTTACAGTGCGAATACAAAACAGTACTGCCTTTTAATACACATGCACATTCTGCATACCTTAACGGATCCAGCATACTTCAAGTTCAGAAAATCTTTAGAAACTATCACAAGTAGAACAATCTGGTTTGAATAGCTTTATGTTGCTACAAAAGATCTACGAGGTCAACTTTCAGCACGGCAGCCATCGCAAAGATTATGTAACAAGCATCTTAAGCTGAGCAATCCCATTGGTCAAAGATGTGTTCGTACAGTACAGATAATTAGCATAAACCACAGCAGCTTTACTGCTTACCAGCTCCTGGTGGCATGTTTACTGTTGCACACTTAATTCATTTATAGAAACACACACACACAAACACACACACACACAAAAAAAGAGTATTCTGAGGACAGGGTCCAAATACTCAAGTCCAAATCCACTGCCTCTCCTGCTGTCACTGATAAGAACAAATGAAGAACTCCAGTACATACCTGCAGCTAAAATGATAGAAAATCCATTTAATAAAATGAGATGTTAGAAAGTAACCAGACATAAATGCTAGTCCATCCCCTAGACTGGGCGTTTCTCAGTTCTAAGACAAGTTGAGGAAATCCACCAACCTTTAGATTCTCTCTGTGATCCTATCTTTTAGATTCTGACTGTTCTCATAAAAACAGCCTTCTTATCTCAGATGTTTTAACGCAATCAAAGTTGACATCTAATAAAAGCCTCGATGTCATTAGCCCGGGACATGACGACCGCAGACTTGTGCAACTGAAAAGAGCGGCAGAGGATGACAAAAAGGGAAGCTGTGTCTGAGTATCTAACAGACAGGAAGTTGGTGCATGAGGACACATGCGCACTGAAACCTTCACTACAAAAACGGATGATTATTTTGCTATATTTACATTCATCACTACAGTTCAGCAATCAACTCAACTGTTCTCCATTACAACTTTCTCCAGCGCATATGCTCAACGTTGCCACATAAACTGTTTACATATTTTTCCTCTGGTTTTATCACCCTCTGCTTGTCTGTTTATGCAAGACTTGGGCTGAAAGAGTGAAGGCACAAGAGAGGTAAAGCATCACCAACCGCACCGTGCTGATATAAACAACTAACAACAGCAACATCGTGCTTGACGACGCCCAACAGCCACTGCTGTGGTTGCTACAGCCGGCCTCTTCTGTTTACTGTGACTGAGGACAACACGCCATCATACTGATACTGGTTTTTTTGTAGTGAGCTCTACTTTTCCAATATATCTTTATTATGAAGCAGGATATTAAAAGCTTGTCTCTTCACTTACTTTTTCACCCAGCAATCTATTAAAATGCTGCATTGAAATAATACATGGAAATAAAGTCAATTTTTTCTCTGTAAATGTGGTTTTTTGTAACCATGTTAACACCTATATCCAGTGAGATTTAGAATATATGTAATTTAGCTGGGGGGCTTTTACCAGGAGCCAGTATTAATGGGTACAGCTCAGAAGGTGTTGATATATCATTAGAGCTTTTTAAAAATCCCATCATGTGTTACAAGCTGATCTGCAGATCCTATCATTAAAACAAAACAAATAGCAGCAAAGTTCACATTTATTTTGACCCCACAATAAAATCAGCCTGGATCTGCTCCTAAGGAAACACATATTTAGCATTTCTTTCTTCTTAGTACATTAAGAGGCTTAAGCTAAGACTGTAGAAGGGGGGGGAGCAGTTTGGACTTAATTCCCTCAAAGCCTCCTTTACATTTTAAGTGGCATCTCATTGAAGCCTAGCTCACCCCATTTCTCCACCTGAACATATCTCCCCGCTGCACCTCATTCAGAGGACACCGCAGCACTAAGCAATTTCTGACCTTTTGCTCTTTACAATGAAATGTTGCAGAAATGTTTGACTGCATCTCACATTCTTGTGTAGGCTTACTTTCCTTATTGGTGATAGTCATCCAATCCCCCTGGTCTAAAACCAAATTACATCTTATAGTAGCCTATTCATGCTCTAAATTTAGAAAGCTGTTTTTATCATGGAATGCCTGCGTGACCAATTTAATCCCTTTCATTTAATTTCCAAAAGTCTCTTTCTCCTGGTCTGCTGCTGTGAAAGCATGTTCTGCCTTGGTCATCCTTGCACTGCACGCTGCATGTGTCCTTGAGGGATGATTCCTCCACAAACATGTGAAAAGTGTGTAAAGTCATTAATGTGCAAATGTAAGGAGAATGGGAACATCCCCCATCAGAGAGACGCCTGATTCAGATCCAGCCGGAATCACGCAGAAAGACACAAAAGCTGCTTTTCATCAATAACAGAGCACAAACTGCTAAAACAGCACATTCAAACCATTACAGCTATACCTTCATAAGCTCTCTTAGTGAAATAAATCAGCTTTAATCATGAAGAAGGACCAGAGTGAATGCAGCAGACGAGGCACTAACGTAAAATAAATCAGTCAAAATGAAAGATAAAAAAAGTGAAATGGACGCTGCTGAACAGTATGGAAATGCACCAGTTATACCTTTGGTATCTCACACCCCCTTACAGGATCTTTATGTAGTTAAACAATTTCTAAAGAAATGCAACAAGAATTTCTCATTTTAACATATAAATATTTAGGGGGACATAACTTTTCAAGCAGTGGCACAAACGCTCTGGAACAGTTTACCACTCCAGTTCCATGTAATTACTCTGTGGAGTCTTTAAAAGGAGAAAAAAAACCCTTTTCTGTTTAATCAGGCTTTGTGCTGACATTCTTTTTTAAAGAATAATAATAACGCCTTACACTTATTGGTGGTAAGCTACTAATGTAGCCACAGCTGCCCTGGGGCTGCCAATCCGCGCCTACGGCCAATGGCAATTTTTTTGGTAGTAAGAAATTCCAAGTTTGGACACACTCCAAACTTTTGACTGGTATGGTGTATTAACTGATATCATTAGCATGTTAGTTAGATTGAAGGGAAAATGATGAAGTATGTAAAAAAAACTAGAAAGCAGCCAAAAGAAAAAGAAGAAGAAGAAGAAGGAGCAGCTTGAACAAAACTCTTGCCTCGCTGCACCATCGCCCTGCTCGGCTGTGATGCCTTCCCTGTTACATGCTGTGCAGCCAGTAAAAAAAGGACTCATAAAGGGTTTGATATCACTAAAGTCCTGATTAATTATCTTCTTGAAGTATTTCTGGGGGGGAACAGTGTCATGGAAAACACAACAAAGGATTTGATGATGTAAGCAGGGCTCAACAATGTATCTTCCCTTTTATAGTTTTAATCTAAATGTGCTCATAAAAAGACTGACCAACTGATCAGTATGTACAATAATTACGATTCTTTTATTTTTTTGGGCCTGTAAAAATGCAGGGCCAGTAATCCTCTGGGCCAGTGGATGAAAAATTGGATACAGGAAAAGTGGCGCATCTGTGATAGGTCAGTATATCAGTTAGCCTTTAATAATCACACACACTAGTGTAAAGAAACCTATTTGGTATGTGCCTCAGTGGTACCGTCACAACATGGGAAATGTTCAGCACAGTTGGGTACTGCGAATCTTCCTGTAACTTTAAGGCCACGAAATGCTGCTTACTGTCTGTGCTCAGATAGTAATCAATACTAAGAATTTTTATGCAATTAGACACTCATTTGCAACAGTTTTGATACAAACAGTGCCGCCTTCGCCTCCTCGAGCTGACTTAACACTTCACACAGCACCACTGCAGACAGGCAGGCACACAGCTCCTCCCCTCCTTTTCACAACACTGAACAACACTTTCAGAGGAATTTGGAGAGACCAATAAAACTCCTGTTATAACAACACTACAACAACAACAACAGCATGACCTCAGACTACATAAAATATCAGTGCTTTTTTTGGACTACCTAGGAGAATCCTTGGTTATTATGTTTTTCTGCACAACACCAGACATCTTGAAAATAGTGCCATCACTGATGTTACTGTTGTAAAGCTTCTTTCAGCTGTTCCTTTGTCACAAAGAATAACCACAGCAGGCTCCACATGTTTGATTTAATAAAGTCCCACAGGGGATGTCCTCCCTGACCCAACCCTGAGAGGGCTCTCTGTCCCTGACTGGAACCAAACCAGCAACCTTTCACCTGCTAAACAAATGTGCTAACCAGTACAATATAGAGGCACCTACTGAGTGGATAATTCTAATCTTTATTAAAAAGATAATATGCACTTTCCCTCCCTCTTTTGTTTCTCACTGTGGTATCGAAAATGGTATCAAACATCGAGTATTTTCCTGGATAAAGGTATTGAGTTTGTCATACAACCCTACTGTCAATAACAAAGAGCTCAGGGGTGGCATGGAGTCCTTGAAGGTCAGGCAAGGACCAGGTGAAAAATATCAGTAAAACTAAGGTAAATTAGCTTCCCTTAGTTCCCTTAGAATCAGGGGTTTGCTGATAGCTCTAGGGTGTAGTGGTTTACACAATCACCAGGGATAGCAAATTATGGTTTGATCTTGGGAGGAAACAAACACTTTGGGATTGTTGCATCTGATGTAAAACTCAAACAGGCAGAGCTATGCACCTGTTGGTGAGACTGCTGTGAATAAACTGAAAAACTGATGACATGCATCTTTATATAAGTAAAGTTGAAAGTGTCTTTTTTATTGGTAATAAATCAATAAAACTTGTAGAGTGGGCTAACACAATCGTTTTTCAGCTTCTGAAGTGGGGACATGAAAATAAAAAAAACCTGAATCACCATAAAAAAAAAAGGAACCTAAAATTAACCACTGGAGCCAGCAGTGCATATTAGTTTTTATGTTTTATGCTTTTCTCCCTTTTTTGTGAATAACGAAGACACTGCTATTCTGCATATCTTTACTGGAATTGTAGCCAGACAAACGCAGCCAATGACTTGACATTACGGTCAAATGGTGAGAGACTGACTGATGGGAGGCTAAATAATACACACACACACACACACAAATGTGTGTTTAAATGAAGGCATTATACATGTTCAGTAAAACAGATGGAGCCTCAAATATGAGTTCCAGAAACCCAAGTATATGTCAGCAAAAATAGACTTCTATATTTCAGTGGCAATATGACTCACAGGGTGTATAAAAGCAAGGAAATTTCATACCAAACCAAACTGTGCACACCAAACTGTTCAGGGCCATTACACCCCAAACACAAGCACGTGTACAAACATGTGAGCCCTCAAAGCTGATGGCAGGAATTTCTACTGGGCAGGAATCTGTGTAAAATAGCAGAGCAGAGATGTAGGCACATTATTTGCTCAGGGCTGGGCAGGGAGGGGTACTGTTTTACATTCAGGACACTGAAAGGAAAACTGGTACAGTCTATAACAGTAGAGATGTAAGGAGTGAAAAGAAGGGACTGAGAGCTAACGCAGACTGAGACAACACCGAGATGGTGGCGAGAAATGAAAGGCAGTCCAACAAAGACGAAAGCCCGACTGGTGGAGAGAGTGTGAAATCACTGGAAATATAGTGAGTAAAAACAACCTGAGGGAAGAAGTTCCTTTTTTATGAATGACTGAAAGGGGGAAGAGAAAGAAGAAGAAAAAAAATGTAAGAATTTGGAGAAAGGAGGGAAAATGTGCATACAGTAAGAAGGAGCGGGCAAAGAAAGGTATGCAGAGAATCAGTCAAAAAAAACATAGTTTGTGGCTAACATCAGTTCGGTGCCAGTGAAATATGACTCACTCACAGAGAGCTGATGAGTCATCAGCGTGCACTGGCTTCTAGCAAACGACCACAAGCTCTTTGTAAAGTTGAGAGGGAGAAAATAAGTAAGTACAGATTTTTAGCTAAGTCGCTACCTAATGAGGTCTGTTTACACCAATGTGAACCAGATGCTTGCTTCTAAGTCTCACTCTCGCTCTGAATAGTCTGCTGTATCCTAGCCTGAAAGCCTCTGGAAAGAAACTGCTTGTTGTCTGGCTTTGTTGTCTGGGCTGCAAAGCTGTATGACCATCCCTGCCCGAAAATCTCACACAGGCTGATCTGGTTTCCTCTATCCCCACTGACATATAGAATAGAATGTCCTTTATTGTCACTATACAGGATGTACAATGAGATTGGAGAAAACTAACAAATAAGAAATAAAAAAAGTACAAAAGAGAGCACCGAGTGGAGGAGCCGTGAGCCGCTGCGTCTGTGCGCGCCGCCATCTTATTTACCTTGTATTCAGAGTTATGTGTTGAAATAGTTGTTATCTTCGTGCCTTCATTAATTCCAAATTAAGCACTCGGTTGCAATTTTAAAGAAATATAAATCATAATTTAATTCTTAAAAAAATTATAACTTTCCTCACACAGAAAAAGAGCTACATATAAACAGCTGGATTACATAAACACAGCTGAGCCATGCCATGATGTAAGGTCTCAATATATAAGGATGGATGTGTCATGTGATTTGCAAGTTAACTATTAGTGTAACACATCAAATAGTAGCATTTCTGTGTTAATATAGAGTGCTGCAGGGATGATGTGTTTTTGTAGGCTGACCTGAAATTTAGCATCTTTATGATTTTTTTTTTTTTTACACAGAACTGCAATCCCCAAAAGTAAAACATCAAATTACTACATTACATTTGTATGATTTCAGCATCATCACCACTAAGACACTGTGTTCAGCGCAATGATGCTTAATGTCCCCGCCGACTGTAGTGCCATTTGTCACATGTAGGTATTTACTTAGATCAACATGCCAAATTATCTATACTGGCCACAAACCTTTCACACATTGAAGAAACTAGCTATTAACCTCAAGAGAAGGAAACCAGAAGTAGAAAATGCTAACTTACTTTGCAACATTCTTCTTAAATGCCAGTAGGGGGCAGCAGCTCTGGTTGTGAAAACTAAAAAAAAAAAAAAAAAAAAAAGAAAAAATACAAAAAACAAA
>VUQK01006900.1:9535-27866 GCA_015106715.1 Bujurquina vittata | reverse complement strand
TGAGTTCATGGAATGTAATAAGTTTTCCATCTTGTATAATGTCTTCTAAATTATTTATCCCCTTATTATTCCATAATGGAAAATTCAGCATGTTCTTTTTCTGACATATATCGGGAATGTAAAAAAAAATGTAATTAAAAAAAAAATATATATATATATATATATGATAGAAATAGGGACCAAAAATATGAAACCATAGACAACAACATGCAGATACACACAAGACACAACAAAAGAGAAGAAAAAAGGAAAATGGCCCCAGTTGCCAATGAGCCAATATCACCTCTGGTTTCATTTTACTAGCGCACATATTGGATATTTCTGCTTTCATTGCTGTTTATTTCACATCATTGTCATCGTTAGTTAATCATTTGCATTCACAGCTCTGTGCTGACAACAACCACAGTCTGTCCAGACGAAAATGCCAAGTCTGTATCCATCTCTGAGAGCAACCAAATATATTGTCCAACTAAAATAAGGAGAAATAAGACATCTTGCCAACTGAGTAGCAAAAGACTTCACCCTGCTTTTAACAAACCTCAGATTCTCCAATCAATCTGAATTAAAGTATTTGATTACCAGTTTCCTAGCAACCCAAGACCATGGCCATCTGTTGCTTCTGCAGACAGACGAGTCGGCCGGCGCTGTAGCCAGCAGGGAGGAATTCCACCACCCTTTCCTTCTCTCAAGCTTCTGCAGAGGCCCTTGTTTTATTGCAAAAGAAAGAGAAAGACCCAAAAGGGTAGAATTTGCAGTATCTGTGAAACCCATCACAAAACTGTTTTCCAGAGTGCATTCTGTTCAATAATTTAACTGTGGACTGAAGGAAAAAATCAAATATACATACAGATAAATGTCTCACTCTGCTCCATGCTGGTCCTGGGAGAACAACACATCTTCTACTAACACAGTGGACTTTGAAAACCAAAGTGAAAATAAGCCAAGACAGGGTATCAGTCTGACCTGCCAATGTAAATTTCCACCGAGCATATTTGAGGAGAAGCAGAAATTCTCAGTAGCAAATGAATCCTTTTAAAGCACTCCCTGATTTCCTTTATCTTCCTCTTTTTTCATTTTATTTTTTCAGGTTGTAAAACAAATCAGTATTTGTTTGATAAACTGAGTAAATACAAAATGCTGTTTTAAAATGGTCATTTCATGTGGAAAAAAGGAAAAAAGCTATCCAAACTTATGTCAAAAAGTAATTGCCCCTCAAAGTGAGATTTTGCCACAATCTAAACAAACTGAAGAACCAAAATCATCTGTTATCTATCAGTCTGGAAAGGATTGCAGGCCTCACTTGTTGCAATTAAGGTAATGTTCATGACTCAACAATAAGCGAGAAACTGGGCAAAGATGGAATCCATGGGAGAGTTTAAAGGCAAAAACTACTGCCGACCAAAAAGAACAGAAAGGCTTGTCTCAAAAAAAAAAAACATGGTGGTAGTAGTGTGATGTCTGAGGCTGCTTAGCTGCTTCAGGACATGGATGATTCGCCTTAATTTATGTAACCATGAATTCTGCTCTGTACCAGAAAATCCTGAAGGAGAATGTGTCATGGTCCCTGGCTCCTGGACCCAGGATTTTGGGTTCTCTGTGGGTTTTTCCTTTGAAAGGTCGCTGGCCTCTTCTTTAGAGACAGAGTAAAGAGTGCAGTCATTGAGGAAGGACTCAGAGTAGAGTCGCTACTCCTCCACATCAAAAGAAGCCAGCTGAGTTGGTTCAGGTATCTGACCATGCTGCCTGTTGGGCGCCTCTTGGGTGAGGTGTCCTGAGCATGTACTACCGGGAGGAGGCCCTGGGTCAGACCAGGACAAAATGGAGAGATTATCTCTCAGGTGATCTGGGTATTCCCCCGGATACGCAGGAGGAGGTGGCTGGGGAGAGGGAGGTCTCGGTTTCTCTGCTTAGGCTGCTGCCCCCACAACCTGGCCCAGCCCTCTAGCCCCCCCCTCCGCTGTGAGGAGAATGCCACAACACTGACCTGATCAGTAGGAAAACATAGATGGGGAGGGATGGTGCTAGCTGGTTAGCAAGGACTGAGGAGTTTGTGTAGTGATCTGTACATACATACCAAAATGTGTGCATGGATGATAAATAATTAAGTCTTTTTTCATTCTGTGATGCTGGTCTATACTATATTGATACACAGTCTCAGGTACACAGTCACAACAAAATAGAAATGTTTGGCATTAATTCATATTCATGAATGACTGTTTTTGTTTATAACTTGTATCTGTGCATTTCAATATTTTCTTCATTCACTGAGGCAGACATGTAATTTCATATATAAATGGGTACGTATTAAAAAAAATAAATGTGGATTTTGCTCAGGTTAGAAAATAAATTAACATTTTCTAAGAGAAACTTTGTGGGTTTTTGAGCAAAGAGCCTTTCTTGTTTTGAACTGATTTGTCATTTCTGCCAAAATATTTCAGCACTTTGTGTTATGTTTCTATTTGGTTGTTCGATTTGCGGCCCTTCTCTTGCTTTGAGTACTCTAACTCAGTCTGGCCCTCTGAGAAAAGATGTTTGCTCTAGACAAATGAATATTCCTTCGTATTCTACATAACTTGTCTTCTTACTTTGAATCTAATCCAAAACAATCTTTCTCCTAAAGGCTCAAGCTTTAGTCAAAATGTAAATTAAAGGTCACACTAGGATTCAGAAATATTTGTTGACACAGAGAGGCTCGATATAGACCCATGAAGACAGAAATAGGACTGGATTTCCTCTGAGTCTAGATGCTGCTGGTGTTAGGTAGGAGGGAATATGAAACCTTTCTTCTGAAACTAAAAGAACAATTTGAATGTGTTGAGTAGGTGGTGGAATGTGCAACTGTATTTCTGTAAGAAAGGATCAGTGTCTTTAGGACCAGCATCTAGAAACCAATTGATTCAACATACGTTTGAGAGGTTGAGAATGACGGCTGTGATAGACTCCAGTTTGACCCTGAAAGAGATAAACAGTCAATAAAATAAGCAGTTAGGGTAAAAAGAGTACCATAACATTAGCAGACCTTTGAAATACTGATTTCACAAAAAATGACTTTTACTGTTTGTTTGCAACATTGAGCAAATGCTGCTTTCCATGTTTAATTCTGATGAACCATCCACCCACCCCAACAAACTCCCTGCTGCATGTTAGCTTAACATTATCTGCTGGATCCATCCATCCATCTGTTTTCTTCCACTTACCAGGGTTGCAGTTGGGCTGAAGCATATCCCAGCAGTAACACATTACAAAGTAACTTCTCCAGTAGTATCACACTGGCTGTTGCTTTAAAGTCTCTGTTGGCTTTGTGTGGTCAAAAGAAGAAGAAGAAACAGCCTTTATTGTCCCACAGCGGGTAACTTTGTCTGATCAATGAGGACATACATTACAATGAGCACATTCAGCTTTGTGTGCATACTGAAACACTAGAAGAAAGATTGTGTGTACTCATTGGGAGAGGTATCTGTGCCAGTGTGAGAGACTGTGCCCTAAGGTGATCAGACCAATTAAATTGTTTAAGATTTCTTGCTCTAATAAATCAGTAAGCCCAACACAATGTACATTTCTGTAATACTGAAGTTACTACAATACCTGTTTCTGTTTATTTGAGGATTGTGTAAACTGACCTCAGCCATCTTTCTGAAATATCTGGGCAATTTGGGTCAGCAGATCATGTTATTGATTTAGGCTAGTGTATGCATAATTATTGCACAGTTTAATTAATACTTATGCAAGGTTGGGAGAAAGGGCTGATGAAGTGTCTGGACAAGGGTTTGGAGGAGGGCTTTGATGAGGATGTTGAGGGGACCTCAGGTGCATCATCCTGTTCCACTGTCAAACTGAGCCAAGGATTTGCTTGCTCCCTTTCAATTATTATAGCATTTGTGACATTGTGCACTGACACTGAGCTTCAGCTCAGTCTGTGTTAATTTGGTGGTGTCGGTGTGATAGTGTTACCAGGCAAATTCTAACTAGTGAATCCACGTTTTTGTGGTTCATTTGGGGTCCACAGACATGAAGAGTTTGCCGACTGTCATGGTCCTGGGTTAGTTGCCCAATATTGGACTTATATCTTGTATAGATTTCTGTTGAGTATATTTTTGATCAACATGATTAAAATATGTTACGGTTGGCCGTGTCCTGTTTGATTTTGCATGTCTTCTGTTCTGTGTGTTGTGTGTTCTTCCCGGATGTTTACATTCTGCTCTCATTACCTCGTGTGTATTTATTGTCTGTTTTTTTCCCTTGTCCTTTGCTGCATCGTCGTCAGAAGCTCTCTGCTTGTGGTTGTGTGTCTTGCTTTTTCTTGGCTGCCAGAAGTTCCTTCAGTTTTGTGGATTATGTTCCCTTTGGAGGGATTTTGTATTGATTTTGCTCAAATACCAAGAATTAAACTCAAGTCAAGTATAAGTCTTCTGAGTCTGCATTGGGGTCCGCACTTTTCCTGCCACACAGCCCGTTCCAGGACAGCCAACAACTAAAGTATATGGTGCATACATATCATATACAATTGATCAATTTCTACATTTGTAACACATTGTTTATTGTTCTACTCAAAAAAAGAGAAACATGCTTTTAGGTCATAGAAACATTTTTTTTTTCTACTGATGCAGTTGATGTACCCAGACAGTGAGAAGTGACAGGTGAGGCACTGTTACTGAATTGTCCTCGCTGCTTTTTAAAACACTTTTGCAATGCCACTGAACCAGGTAAAAGAAACTACAGTGTCAAAATGTTTAAATGAACGGCAAGTGTGGAACCCCACAAAAGTGGATGGATGGATGGATGGATGGATGGATGGATGGATGGATGGATGGAAATTTCCACCTGGTCTGAATTTGACAAAAGCTTCATGCAGCTGTTGACAGTCCTGCCAGCTCCAACAGAAAAATAGGACACACCAGGGAGCACAGCTAAACAAGACAAGGGTAGTAAAACTGAATACGATACGGGAAGTAGAGATGGAAACAGAAATGCTGACTTGAGATAACACAGGGAAGCAAGAACAGACCTTAGAAAACTCGACATGGTCCTGGGCTGTGCCCAGTGTTTTGTGTTTGTGGTTTATGTATTGTTTCTTTTCTTGTGCTACTTGTTTAGGTTTAGGTTGTGCTGGTGTCTCATTTTGTGCCTATGGAGTTCCCTCTTTTCTCATGCCAATTTCTTGTCTTAGTCTCGATCTTTGTTTCCACTTCCTGTCTTATTTTGGTAGTGTCTTGTTTCTTGTGCAGTGTGTTTAGTTTTGCTTCCCCTTGTCTCGTCAGCGTCATTGTGTTCAGCTGTGCTCCTCACATCTTTCCTCTCCCCTTGTTACCGAGTGTCTATATATTGTCTGCATGTCCTCTAGAGCCTCGTTGCCCGCCATAGTTGTACTTCCACTGTCTTGCATGCATGTCTACCCAAGTCAAATCAAGTCAAGTCAAATTTGTTTCACGTTTCTCCTTGTCTTATTCCGGAGAGAGTTCATGTTTTGTTTTGTACGGTATGTGTAAATAAAACCCATGTGTAAAATACACCGTTCCGGAGTTCTGCATTTGCAGTCCTCCTTCCTGCCTGCACAGCGGCAATCTATGACAAAATTAAACTGAGAAGCCTGACGATATAAACAGAAAAAGGCAAAATTACAGTAAACCGGGAATCAAACAGTAACCTTAAACAAACTTCTAAAACTAGAAACACTGGGTCAGAAACCCAGCACCATGACTATAAGATCCAACCAAAATGTATATTAACAAGAAACACACTGAGGATGGTGATGCATGCTGACAGGTTGTGTTTTTGATGGAGATATAGCAACATGATAAAGGCCATACCCAGCCAACTAGGACTAGCTAACTACACAACCATTTGGAGTTGGTTACCTTCTCTTTTCCCTCCTCTCTGCCCCAGAGAGACAGGCCCTTTCTGTGCCATTTCTGCTTTGTAGCCTCATCCACAAATGACCAACTGCTGGACCTTCAGGTCACCTGGAGCACTGTGATGTGCATGCCTGCCCAAACTCACTGAATGCACGCTGACTCAAAAAGTCAGTCAAATTAGTTAAGTCAGTTAAATTAGTATTGTTACAATTGTACAATTCTGGAGTCATGGAATAGTTTCTTCTTTCTTTTTGGACAATGGCATGTTTTTTTAAATTATGAAAAATGTAGGTAAGCTTGGGGGCCCCTTGGTGCTCAGCGGGCCCTGTGCGGGGAAATCAGACCTACACCTCGGGCCGGCTCTGCCCACTTGGGGTTTTTTTTGTTTGTTTCTTTTGTGTCTTTCTGAAATAGCTTGTATTTAATTTTACTTGTAGTACTGATACAGTATACGAGTCATGTATATGGCCATGTCCAGTTGGGAGTTGGTAGCAATCAATTTGGCAGTTTAAAATATCTCTGTCATCCTCTCTAGCTCCCAGTTTCCCCCATTCTCCTCTCCTCTGCTGGCCTCACAGACAGTGATTTAACTCCAGAGCTGTGTTTAGAATACACTGCCACATCACTGAAACATTCAGTAATATTCTTTTATAATTAGAAACTGTAGTGTCACACTCTTGTTTCATTTTTTGCTCATTTCTGCTTGCTGTTGGCTGCATCCCTTGTTTAAAGATGAGTTATACTGTGCTACCATATGGCTACCTGACATATAAAAAACTCAGCAGTTTTGTTCATTTCCCTCCTGATTCTGCGAATGTTTCTGCAATAAACAGTATTTACAAAGCTGTTGAACCTTTCCTAACATATTCTCACTGTAGGAAGCCACCACCATATTTTACAGTAGGCTGTCGACACTCACTGTTGTACCGCTCTCCTGTACGTCCTTTGAACATACTGAAGACAATTTGAATCAAAAATGTCAAATTTGGATGTATCACTGCATAAAACCTGTTGTCACATGGTTTTTCAGTCCAGTTCTTGTGTAATTTTCTCTGCTAATGGCTTCTTGACGGCCACCCTTCCATTGAGACCATTTCTGATGAGGCTTCACTGTACAGAAGAAGGCTCAACTGAAGGGCCAGATGCATCTCTCAGCTCTTTGCTGGATTTTTTTCCTGTTTCTTGAGAACATGAATTTCAGAAACTCTTCATCTGCTGCAGATAGTTTTTTTTTTAGGCCTACCACTTCCTCTTTTGTCTTCTGCTTGTCTAGTCTCCTCCTATTTTTTAAGGAGACACTGCACACCATCCTGAGAAATTCAATATTTCGCATATTGACATTTCTTAACTATTGTCATTTTCTCATTTTATTATCAGAAAACACAATCTTGAAAATATATAGACATAATTTCTTAGAGACAAGGCTGACATAGAAGCGCTTCATGTATTCAAAGGGAACCACTTAAACATCCATGGAGAAAAGCTTTGTTTGTACTAACTGTTGTCTGTTTGCTCGTAGGAGCCTCCCTTTCCACTCCCTCAGCCACCACTTGCCATTCATCCTCGCTGCTTGTATTAAAGGGGGGACACCAGCCCCTCTGGAATCCTTCGTGGCCATCATTTGTATTCTGTGGGGAAATAAAAGGACCCATCTGTGGAGGGGGTGATGAGGGAGTGACAGGAGGACAGGAGGAGGAGGAGGAAAGGAGGGAGGGGGCATCCCCTGAGAGACCAGGGGATTAACCACTGACACATGGAGCCTGCTAATAAGGTGGTTTGGTAAAACCCATCTATAGGATCAGTATGTACACATGTAACAGACACCGGGCACACATATTCGCACACCTACACGCATACTACACCAACAATGTATCTTATACACTTATAAAAGTGTCAGAGTTTATCACACTCTGCAGGCAGACTCGCACTGCAGCACATTTATTAAATTTGTAGTGGGGCCACATCTGGTCACATACACCCAGAGAACAAAGGGAGAAACGGGGGGGCAGTGTCAGATATGGAGATTTCATTCCATGCTGTAGAGTATTAATGTGCTTGTGCACACGCCAAGCATCTGTCACGTATAATTGGAGGGTGTCAGGTGCGGACATGGGGCCACATTCAGTCCACCCACAACATGAATTGTTTGCTCCTGTGACTGGTAGAATCTGTGTGTCAACATCTATATTTATTACGGGGCTGACCCAGAGGTTTGGGAAGATGACTGGCTGATAGGGGATGAATGACTCTTGAGATTGTCGTGAATCATGTTGCATCACCCACAGATGCCTCTAATCAACAACAGCCTCACTGTTGCAGCTGTTGTCTTAATCAGAATTCATTGATTGGCCCCAAAATTTCTTCAGAGCCTTGTTTTTAGGTTGTTGTCTGATGAAAAATTCTCCCCTCGATGTCTGTACCATTTAGATATGCTCAGTTAGAGCGCCTTTGTTAAAGCACTGAAGCGGGACTGGTTCCTTTTGCTCTCCACATTATATTGTCACCAAGTGTGACATCCAAGTGCATGAGTTCATGAAGATGAGCCCCTTCCTCTCGTGCGAATTACCTGCCACTGGCACAGCTCACAAGCCCCCAAGAGTCTCCAATCCAGGAGAACTCCCGACAACCCTGGTTCTGGAGGGAAGTTCTGACACTTTGGCACTTTTGTTTGTGAAAGCAGTCTCTGTGTAGACTTTGAGTCTGTGCATTACCAGACTGCTCACAAATGCCTGCTGACACGAGGAAGGAGCTTGCTCATTACCTCTAGGTTTCATTCATGCTAGCTAGGTAATGTGTCACATGGGCTGATAACACCACTTGGAGTGGGAATTTACTCATGGGATGAGACAATTAACTGGGATGCACTGCAGTCTTCACAGCACGCACAAGGGGTTTTGCCTCTCTCTATCTCTCTGTCTAACATAAATGTGACTTAAATCACAGTATAGTTTCATGTGCTTGTATATCAATAGATCACTGCGACTTGAGGGACAACAAGGTAATATAGAGTCATTCAGCGCAAATCAGGATCTGATTGGCTTTGTGAGATATGCTGGATCTAGAAATAGAACTTTGCTGACAGAGGAAGCAGTTGGGACCCAAGATCGATACACTCTCACCCCCCCCATCCCCACTTCAAAGCTTAAGCATTTTGTCTGAGCGCTGCATTTTGTTTTCCCTGTTCCCGTCTAGCCATGCACTGACTTAAGAGATGGTGGTTTTGATTGCAGTAAGGTTTACCCCTAAAAGACCGTAGAGTCTGCAGAGTCAGCTTACTTTAGAATTACACAGACTCAGGCTTAGCCACTTAGGAAACATTAGTTTTAAAATATTTAGCATTAGTGCGTAAAGTAACACTTTTTTTGTCAATTAATCTGCCTAAAAAGAACGGAGATTTTGGCGGGTGTGCAACATGTCTGACTTTTTTTTTGTACAAGACTGTTATAAATTTGAGATAAACGTTTTTCCAAAGATTGTCTAACATCAGTCACACCAGAACCTTTCTTTTTTCTTAACTACAAGCTTCATAATCTTAATCTTGACAGTGCTGGCATGTGAAGATATTATATAAAGCAAATATTTTAAAAACATTGGCTTTGGGGTAATAACAAGGCTAAATTGGTACCAGCAGTAGCTTTTTATAGCTGCAAAACTTCAGTGTAAGTTGAAACCTTTTTGTTTGCGCTTTATGTTTTCCTAGTGGAAATTCTGGTGTTTAAGGTGAGTCAGAAATGTTAATGAGCATGCACAGTAGGTCGCAGATTGTGCTCCATTAAAGGCTTTTTGGCTTACGTGAAACTTGAAGTCAAATGTTAGATTCTTATTAATCATTCCTACACTACATATAATCTGGGGATTTGCATGAGTTCTCCTCAACATAATTATCTGATGTAATTTTGTCAGACAGTTCCATAACGCTGGATATTGATTTCAGTATTTATGCCATGACAGATGATTGGCCTCTGTAGTTGTGGTTTTAAGGTGTAAGTTAATGTCCGAAATGGACAGATAGATGGCATCTGTCCAACAGGGTGCAAAATTTTTAGCTGTGATTCAAACAATAATGATTTTTGCCTTGTGAAACATGCGCTAGTCAATCTTTCCCCATATGGCTCTGAACATGCTTGCAAGCTGCTGTCGGTCAGTGACGATTCCTCCTACACCAAACAGTGGAAATGATAGGGGCCTGCACTGCACGTCCAGCAAAACAGCAGCAGATGGTGAGAATTCTGGATCTGCGAGCCTTTGTGATGGACACCTCTGAGACTCGACTGAGTGACAGCTGTTTCTCAGTACGTGTCTGTTTACTGTGCAATCAGCTGCCCGGGGGTTTTGGCTCAAAAAGCTTAATCACAGATGTGATGTCATGAACATGTGCCCTTCCGTGTATCATTAACTAATGATGTAGGAAGAATCGGTACAGGATAGACTTTTTAAAGGAACGCATAAATTGTCATTCATTAAAAAATTGATAAACCTCTTTGAATACGAAAATAACCATTTCATTCTTTAAAGAAATTCATGAATATTCAAAACGCAGCCTCTAAAAATAAACTCATTAAGTTGTGTTGTTTTCTGAATCTTAATGGTTTCTTTAAATAGATATGCATTGTACTGGAGCCTGAATTTTTAGTGACTTTTACATTGGTTATAAATGGGTTCTAAACTCTGCACCAGTGTCTGCTTTGCTGTAATGCCCTACATATAGACAGTAACAAGGGTTTTTTAAATGGTAGAGTTGGAGCCACAGCCATGGACAGAATTATAAGCCATTGCTGAATCTTTTTCTCCACAGCGTCCAGTAATCCACGATAGGGTCCAGTATCCACTTCAGGTGTTTCAGAACAGTGTGAACTCAGGTTGTAGTCACAGCTACAAAGGCACAAAGGCATGCACATGATTTGATTTCCTACTGCAGACGAACAATGGAGCCTTAAATTGATCTGTGATGAGTTCACAGATGCATCCTGGTTCTGCTCTACTTCAACCACATAAGCTTTAAAAAAAAGAGAAAGAAATTCAGTATATACTACTAATACAAGATGGTTGCATGTGTCTCCTGTTTGAGATACGTGTTGCGTATCTGAACCATCTAAAGAGCTCATTTGTGAGCTGTGGTTTGCACTCATAGTTGCACACTGTGGGAAAACCTTAAAACTAGGAAGCTAATGGATCATTAGGAGACTTTAAATATTTTATTGCCTTTTTTTCCGTATTTCTAGCCTTTGTGTCTGTAGAATCATTTGTCTACTGTTTCTACATGTCTTCCCTTTTTTCTAAAGACTGAAGTGTTTCAACTGGTGTCATTTGACATTTCTCTTTGAGGACCAAATAGTGATATTGTGAAATTAAATAAGAAAAAGAAAAACCTGTGATGCATGCAATGAAGTATATTATACACTAGCTAGGGTGTGTGATCAGTACCAAGAGTGTAAAATGTTGTCATGGTGCCGGGCTGGTATGGGGTTTTTCATCTGTCTGTTCACCTTCTAGGAGCCAAGATGGGTGGGATTGGCAGCCAGAATTTCCACCTGTGAGTGATCTGCTCATTGACGGCGAGGTATTTAAGGGCCAGCGGGGACAGTCGCTCTCCGCCAGTTCGTTCGTCCTCCACGGTGAAGCGCAGGCTCATTCTATCCTGTGCTCTTGTCCTTGTCTTGTGTTTCTGACCTGAGTTTTTGTTCCTTCTTGGAGTCCGCTAGAGGAGCTTGGCTCACCGCCTGGGGAAAATACCATCTTTCAGTTATTGTCCCTAACCTGCTCGTCTTACGGCTGCCCTCCCCTGCCTGCCCACTCTCCAACTATACCCAGCGGCTCATTTTGGATGTGTCTCCTGGTTTTGGATTTGTCTCACTTCCCAGCTCATCTGCATGTAATGTTAAGATCTAATTTTTCGTTATTAGTCCCCAGATATCTCACCTGGCTCCGTGGTTACAGTCATTACTTCTCTTCACAGACATCACTCCCGTCTCCAGTGCTTGGTCAGATTTCCTCCGCCTTCAGCAATTCCTCTGCTCCCAAATTTGTATGATTAATAAAAAACCCTGAGCATCCGATTCTAGTTGTCTTTGTGGGTCTATCGGGTTAAGACCATGACAAATATGTAAGGATTTGAATCTGTTTAACACAGATTTTGGCCAAAGATGCAGTATTATAGATTCGGTCATTATGTGGCTTGTCTTTTTTCAGGGTCCTTTCTTCTAATCTGTGTGTTTTACGCAACTTTGTTGAAAACTGACACGTTAGCTTGAGGTTTGGTGAGCATCTGTTATTTTTTGAATGGCTTTACTGAACATAACCATGGTGCTGATTTTCCATCTTCATCAAGCCTGATTCACATCCTTTTCACATTTCTCATGAATTGGTAACCCGTGACTTGTAGCAGAGCATCTGAAACCCTGCTGTGATTATTGCTGAGAAATATGTGACCAATCCACACAGGGCTTATGCAGGACTGACTGGGTTGTTGACCTTGCCTCAGTCGATTATGGGTGGGCTTAAGCAGCCCTGCCCCAAGTTTAATCCCGGCTTCTTCTTTTTAGCTGTAAAAAAAGAAAAGAAAAAGCCTTTATTTTATCTTTGTATCTTGTGTTTCCATTCTTTTTAAGACCAGTCAATGAAATTATCTCAAAGCGATTATCTGCAGCGTGTTTGTTTGTACTTGGAGACATCTTTGGTGCTTAGCAGTCATTGCCATGTTGTTTTCACTGCATTTCTCAGTAATCACTGTGCCAGCATGATGATGTCACTGGACTTGCAGCAGCTGCCAAACCTCCAAACAAACAGGCATGAGCTGTCCTACTGCAACTACAAATAACAGAAGGGATGAAATTAACACAGTGCCTCAGTGACCATGTCTGAAGAGACAAAAATATCTGCAGCATTTTAAGGAAGAATGATCCCTGTCTTATTATTGTGCACCCAGTTTGATCTCGCTCCACTCCCCATGTGTTTGTTTACCACTGCAGTATGTCATTGAAGTTTTGTCTTCTTTCACCTTTACTCTGTATTTTGTTCCGTTTGATATATTGCATTACGTTTAAGAAAAGTAATGAGTAATATGTAATACATTACTTGTTTTGAGCAACGATCCCAACACTGCATGTAACAAAAAGCTTAACAAAGAACCAATTTTAATTTGTATCTTTTGGCACTTTGGTACTAGCAGCCTGTCACAGATAAACATAATTTCTTCCCATTTCTTTAGTTAAATCTGCAAAAAACTGCATCTGCCAACTGCATCTGGCCTTTCAGTTGATTCATACTCATTGCCAAGGCCTCATCAGAAATAGCCTCAGTGGAAGGGTTGTTGTCAAGAATCTATCCTTCAAGGAGAAAAGGCTGAGATATGACAGATTACCCAGCTGGACTGAAAATCAGTGGCAACAGGTCTTATGGAGTGATGAATCCAAATTTGGCATTTTTGATTCCGATTGTCCTCAGAAGGGCAGCACGGTCCACCTTGGCCCAACCCTTTCTGTGTGGATTTATGTTCTCACCATGTTTGCATGGGTTCTCTCCAGGGTACTCTGGTTTTCTTCCCACAGTCCAAAGACATACAGTTGGTGGGGTTAGGTTGATTCTAAATTGTCCATAGGTGTGAATGTGAATTGTTGTCTGTCTCTCTTTGTTAGCCCTGCGACACACTGGTGACCTGTACAGGGTGTACCCTCTGTTTTGCCCTGTGGCAGCTGGGATAGGCTTCATCCCCTGCAACCCTGAAAAAGGATAAATGGAAGAGAATGGATGGATTGTCCTCAGTAGGTTCAGAGGAGGGGGTAAAAGTGAGTGTCTACAACTATCAGTAAAACACATTGGTTTTTCAGCAGAAAAGTACCAACACCTTAGGCGCCAAGGTCGCTCAGTGCCTATGGCATCTCTTCATTGTGCACTCACTAGCCAATAAAGGCAAAAATATATATATATATATTTAACAAAAAGTACCATGCAAAATCATTTGGAAAGCTTATGATATGCAACAGCTGCCTGTGCACTGGAAAAAAAACACACAATGGCACACTCAGTCATGGATTGGCCTCCCCAGAGCCTCGACCTCAAAATTATTAATGAAGTGTGTGGGATCATCTTGACAGAGAATGGAACTAAAGGTAGCCAACATGCAAAGAAGAGCTTCAAGAAGCCTGAAGAACTATTCCTGAAGATTACTTAAAGAAATGACAAGAAAGCTGCCTCAGAGAGTTCCCGCTGTGTTGAGGAATAAAGGTGGCCACACCAAATATTGACTTTCAAGCTTGTTAGAACTGTACAAACTTGTTTTTTGACTTATAAACTGTATTTCCATATATTGTTGTACATTTCAATAACTTGCTGCAGCTATTTCCCATTTTCCTAGCCAAATATAAAGAAATGAGAAGTGGATTAAGACTTTTTCACAGTGCTGCAGGATATCTTCATTGTTTAATGTCATCAGTCCAGCTGTCACATTGCCCTCGCTGCTCCAGACACTGTTGGTACAACCTGCCACCACTGTAATAGTGGTGGTAAATGGCGGAACAGACGTTGTCATCATCTAAATGCCTACGATTGTGTAACAAGGTATGAAATGCAAATTACACGGATTCCTGCCTTAGGAACATTAATGTTTCAGCAGCGTGTCAATCATTGTAACAAATGTTCCCTGATGGGAAGAGCTGTGTAGGAGGGCAACCCTTCCAACAAACAGAAGAGAGGGAAAAAAAGTGAGAAATAGTGGGATCCACAAACCTTTTTCTCCATTACACGATTTGGATGCTTTACCCCAGGGAGCACAGGATGTCGTTCACAGGTGTGAATGAAGAGCCTGGTTGGTTGCCTCGCCTCCCTATGCTTCCCACTTGCACCTTACTCCTTATCACACAGCTTCACTTTTTATAGAGCTGCCACAGACAATTCCCAAAGACGTATGTGTTTCTCAGTGACAGGCATTTCCTTTTGTTTTGACTACGTGTGAAAAGATGGGAAAAGCCTGCTTTGTGCCTCCGCCTCTCAAAGCGAACACTTACCTTTTTGGTGTGCATGTGAGGCTTGGGGTAAAGCAATCTCTAGGATCTCTATATGTGAACCCTCACAAGCATGCGATGTTTGTAAGACCGGCAGAAAGGGAGAAGATGCATTTTAGAAAGGCAGGAAAAAAAGGTTAAAAGGGAAACTCTTCCCATTATAAACAAAAGATATTGAGACAACGTTCGTTTCTTGAATTTTTTTGTGGCGTAAACTGAAGAAAGGGGACTTTTGCAATTTCTCTTTTCTCCAGCAACTTTTTCTTCAACACTTGTTGCTTTCTTTCTCCGCGAAACTTGTTTTTATCAGGTGTCATGCACTCAGTAGCAGTCCTGTTTCATCTCTCTGTATTACACGGTCTCCTCCAATATTTTACCATTTTATTAAAGCATTTCCCACCCTCACAGACACACGCACGCATATTGCGTTCATTAAAAGGAAAGAAGAAAGATAACATAACCACAAGCTGTGTGTCAGTGTGACAATGTGAGCACATAACCTATGACGCCTGAACCTGACAAGCGTCTCTCTCTGCTCTCCACTGTTCTCCATTCATTAACACTCATCTCATTCAGGAAATCTCTCACAACTTTAGAGACGTGAGGGTGAATGATGTGGAAAGGGGTGCAGCAGTGGGTGTCTGCAGGGCGACGCAGTAATAGGCTGGCTTCCTCCTTCATTTGGCGGCAGGTGAGTGAGATGGGGAGGAGAATTAAAAGAGCATGAACATATTTCTTCTCGCAAATCTCACACTGAGTCTTCACACCTAACTTCATCGGCAGCGATACATTATTCAGTGTTTGCACAGCCTCGCCCTAACCAGAATGGGCAGAGTGAATGTATGAGCTACAAGAAAAATGACAGATGGACAGAATGTAAGATGTCCCTTTGTTCGCATCATGCCGAACCTTCAAGGTCCACGTGTGAGGTTTGGATATTGTAGTTTGTGACCCTGTTTCTTTTTCTTTCTTTATTTTCAGGAGCTAAAAATGTTCTTTGAGTTTTGACTAGTACTGTCAAATCACCACTCCCCAGTTTGTTCAAACACACACTCCCACTGCCACTGCTATCAGCAGAAATGTTGGGACGCACATGGGACACAACAGCGCTCAGATCAAGTCTTTTGGAGAACCACGCTGGGAGAAGAGCGCTTTAAAGAAAATTGTTTGATGTTGAACAATGCAGAGCCACAGGGTTCAGGGATTTATACAGTTAAGTACCAGTGACTAACAGGAATGGGGGTTCTGAGAATAAGCCTATTAAAATGTGTGTTAACAAATTAGGGTGTTCACTGGCATCCTCTGTGTTGGGCTTACATGGGAGAGAAAATAGTCTGAGGGTCCTATTTGCAAACCATCTTTTTCACCACGTTTGAGCATGCACAGGCCGAGATTATTGTGCAGTCCCAGACCTTCTGGCAAATGCTTTGTCCTATCAAGTAAACCCACATCTGTGTAAACTACACCCAAGCATAAAGAAAACCCAATCTTGTGACACCTGAAGCATCTAGAAAGGTAAGACTTGATATGGCTGTTTGATTTCTTCTTCAAAACTGCTCAAATCAATATGTTTATATTGACTGGATCAGATTACTGTGTGATATGAATCCGTTTCCTGCAGCTCCACAGACGGTTTTAAAGTCTCACTGCTTATTGTTCGGATTTTTAGTGCAACTCTGGCATCAACTTCACTTTCAACTACAAAAGGGAGATGTTTTTTAGTAACCCTCTGTTCACTGCCTGCTTAGCACCAAGCACTAGACAACCAAAGTTAGCGCCAAGCAAATTTAATGGCAAAAAATAAATAAATAAATCAGGAGCTGAAAGGGACTGAATATCTGAATATGGTACTTGAAGAGGTGGACAGAGACACACCCACAGATCCGATATCTGCTGCATATCCACAGGATATACAAAAAGGTACCTGTTTGCTAACATAACAGCTTTTTTAGTTTGTTGAGTTAGGTGTCTAGAGCGCCTTTCTTTGATTATTCTTTTACAGTCGTGTTCTCTGTTCTCTAAATAATACATTGAATATTAGAATGTTAAATTTTTATTATTATTTTATTGATTTGATTTAGTTTGTTAGTTTACAGCATGTGTAACATAGTATTGCAAAATGCACCACCCTTTAGTCAGTTGTGATCTCCAGCAATGTAACCTGTATCCTGTACTCATTACACTGCACTGATATTTATACTTTGTATCTCATTCTTTTAAATTTTTTTCTATTTTCTAAACTTTTTTTTTTTACTATGTATGGACAGAAAACAGATTTGGTTATAACTTCTTTTATCATTTGTTCTGCTATTTTTTAAAAATAAACTCTTAACTTGGCAACTGTCGAATTAACCACTATAAGTGATATGTCGGGCTTATTCTGTAACGTCAGGTTGTTTATTTTCAGGTGCACATCGTGTTGGAGCTTAGCTTGGAGACGCGTACATTTAGTACAGCAGCTGAGAAAATGATGGTTGAGATGGTGATTCTCTTTCCAGGCCAAATAGCCTCATAATAAATGATGGATAGTTCTGGTCACCCATGATTACTCAAGCAGCACAGGTAAAGTGTTTCCCTCTAAGCCAGAAGCAACTCTTGATCAGTGGTCCATGTCTGCAAACCTTCGCCCACATCTCCTATTTTCTTCCTCCCTGTCTTTGCTGTCTCTCTCTCTAACACGTTGCTCCCAGAGGGGTTGATGTTCACCGCAGTGTGCCGCCTGCTCAATGGTAGATGTGACAGAGCCCGCTGCAAGATGGGATTTAAGGGAGAGGAGGACTGAGGGATTTGCGGCTGCCACAATCAAGAGTTTCATAGCAGGCATGACCAGACTGCCCCCCACCCCCCACCCCAAATCTGACCACTGAATGATTCATGGGGTGAAATGCGAGGGGGTGGAGTGGGTGGGAGGCTGATTGCATCACTGCTGTGTCTGGGCCTTTCTTGTGAGTGCTGTACTCCTAACCCTGACATGCAAGAGAGATGTTTAGGAAGAAGGAGGGGGCAGTGTTTGCATTCTAGGTAAATAAACACACACACACAGAAACATTGTGAAGGGAAGGAAATGTTAATCATGCACACAATAGATCAGTAGTACTAATGCACACACGCACACACTCCTGGCTTCTTCACATGCTCTTCAAAACATGGTGACAAAGAAAGATGGGTGTGGCCATGGTGCTGGGAGGGGTGTGGGTATCCCCTCTGGAAAAGCCCTGAACAAAACCTCTCCTTCCCCCTCTAACACTTTATACGTGATTAAGATGTGTCTGGAGGCACAGCACTGATTATTAAAAGCCTTGTTTGATTCCAAACTGTTTATAGAGAGAGTTAGACTCTAAATTTAGGTGCTCTTGCCACCCCACCCCCCCAGAGAACCTAACTACAAAAAAAAAAAAAAAAAAAAAAGGAAAACAACCCTGGGAAAAAAAGAAAAAAAAAGGGAAAAAGGAAAGGGAGGGAAAAAGAAATATTAGAGGG
>VUQK01006897.1:26066-38935 GCA_015106715.1 Bujurquina vittata | reverse complement strand
GTGGGTGGGTGCAATGGGGAGGTTAGGGGGGGGGGGGGGGGGGGGGGTGTCAATGTATATACTAGTGTATGAATGAAGCTGAATGCAACATACATCTCATCATATTCTAAGTCAAGGGAAAGGATAATAATACTAGGTAATCTGGAGTCATATTTACTTGAAGTGTGGTACGCAGGTTCGTGCCTTGGCCAAGTTACTGAGGACTATTCAAAACATCTGCTATTCTATGTTGTTCCATAACACTGAATTCAGGTTGTGAATGTCTGAGTAAAGCAATAAGTTATATTATTCTTGTGGATTTTGACATGATTTGAAAATTCTTTGTTTACGTTGAGTTCCTTTTTCAATAAAATATAAAACCAATTCAACCTGTCCTCTGCCATTATTTCTACGGCACCATATGTTGCATAATGCAGCAGAAACTGAGTGAACGCCGGTGAGATTTACATCTTCATCAATATTCATTTGATCTTATCGGTACAATGAAACCTCACTGGTCACTGGTTTTGCAGGAAGGAAAATGAGCAGTTAGGCATGTTCTTTACAAAGTGTTAACCATTAATCCACCAAAGGAGCACAAGTGTTAAATTTTTCCACCCAATTTAAACTCCTCTCACACCTCTCAGAGGGAACACACGCATCGTTCGGAGAAGGTAAGAGGAAATCTTTTTGTTTAAAGTGGGAATAGAGTATTGAATTTTTTTGCCAGCTGCTTGATAAAACACTTTCCCTTCTTAATTACTGTCACAGTCTGCGTTTGTTGAGCTACAGTATACCCAGAGGTTATTTTTACACTTTGGAGGCTTTAACTGTAGTTAGAGGAGTTCATAGGAGATTACTGCAACCACAATTCAGAGTGATTGGGTACTGCCACACAGCTGCATGTACAAGATATTTGTCAGACATTCACAGTC
The DNA here is from genome assembly GCA_015106715.1 of Bujurquina vittata. Taxonomy (NCBI): domain Eukaryota; kingdom Metazoa; phylum Chordata; class Actinopteri; order Cichliformes; family Cichlidae; genus Bujurquina; species Bujurquina vittata. Next base: position 38,021 of record VUQK01006897.1, on the reverse strand, counting down.
CCTTGAAACATGCTTTGTTTTTAGATTGATTATAAAAGACAGCATTTTTACTTTCAAATCAAAAGTGTATTTCTTGGGCTTCTGTGCTGCTGACTGTATTGTGGGCTCAGATGTTGCATTTATCCGTTTCATAGGTGGTTAGACACACACATTTAAAAAACGTGAGCTCTTCTCTTTTGAAAGAATTCCATTGTGGTGAATCAGTAACAAAGTATTTGTGTTGTTTGTTGTGCTGAGAACAGTCAGTCTGAAATGCTATGAACGGGCACATGGCTGAGAGAAGAGCTACAGCAATGCTCAGCACAGCTCTCATAGTAAGCTGTTTTTTTAATACCCTAACCTGTCATACTTTATTCATTCATATGTTCACATTACTGCATGAAGACAGTTCTTCAGCTGCTACAAAGACAAAATGAATATCTTGTTTCACAGTGGGCACTACTCTGTATGTCTGCACCATGCTCTGGGACAAATGTTAAAATTGGTGTCCCCGAAAACTACGATGGTATTTTCCCATGGTATCTAACAAAGGTAAGGAACATCAGTTTTCTTTTTTATTGTTTGATTCTTGTGCTCACTATCTAAGAAAATAGATGTGTTGACCTTTTTAATTATAGGGATTAGATAATTATATAACTAAGTAGAAATGAGAGCAGATTTTATTTTGTGAAATGCAGTTTGATAAGAACAAATCCTGCTCATTAGAGTGACCTTTTAGTATTTAAAAGTCCTAGAAATGCTACTTTTAATCAAGATTTAACATTTAAGGTGATCATTTAGTAATCAGCAACATGATGGAGAAAAAAAAAACAAACAAAATAACATAAAAAAAACAAATCAAGCAGGCATAAAATGAAGTTATGTTGTAGAGCAAACTTAGATCTGTCCTTTTCTTCCCCTTTTCTTTTTGCCAATCAGAGCTGAAGGTGTATAAACCCTGTAATTGGCGTGTTCACAAGGCTTTTCAGGTGTCAGCCTCAGTTTCTGCATTTAGTCCATCTGGGTGCAAGGCAGGATGTTTAATTCATACATGTCAGTCAGACCTCCTCTGGGTTATGCAACAGCATGAATGCTGGCATTTTAATGGGCTGGATTTTGATGTCATCACATCTTGTGTGAAACATAGGCATATATTTAGTCTTTGATGTCAGACTGGGTGTCATTTTGACTCACTCATAAATACCTAGTTAATGGCTAGAATGGAGGATAATAACCCCACTTTGTGTTATAAATGGAATGGACATAATTGCTTCAGATTTGCTCAAGGTAAAACCTTTTCATAAAGCTGCGTTCGTCAGAGAGGGCTAAACTTGTTAGTTCTCCTGTTTCTTTAACGATTAATTCAGCAAACCTTACAAAGTACAAAAGTGCAGTCGATATTTTGGTTCATCTTGCAAATTACTGTAAGCATTTTCAACCTTCATTGAATCTCTGCTGTGGATAGATGGGGTCTATATATAAATATATATTTTATTCTAGAGGACCATCATCTAGGAAATTCAAAACCTGGATACCTTCTCTGAGTCTTTCTTTTAAGTAGTACAGAGTTGTTGTTTTTTTTAATCAAATAATTTGGTCATGGGATAGATGAATGGAAGGATGCTGGTAAATAAACATTGTAAAGGATAAGCTGGGCAATATGTGATATTTTTTAAGCTTTCTTGTTCACAAAACACTTAAATATCAAAGATCAGTACTTTCACTTCACCAAAAATAATTCAGAAAAGGTTCTTGGATGTTGTGAAGGAGGACATGTCCACTGTGGCGACCCCGAAAGGGAGCAGCAGGAAGAAGAAGAAGAAGAAGAAGAAGAAGAAGAAGAAGAAGAAGAAGCAGCCGTGCCTAACTGCTAAGCCCTCTTGTTACTAGTAGGCACATGGAACAAATAGTGGTCAGCTACTGTGGGTGCTTAATTACTGTCTCTCAGTCATCTCCACAGAGTAAAAAAATGCTTAATTTCAACTCAATTACCAAATGATAACATGTGAAAAGTTGAGCATCACTAACACATTTTTAAACATGCTCTGTGTGTTGTAATTAATTTATTTATTCTCATCTTGTTTAAATGCAGGTACAGACATGAGATTTGTGTAGTCACCTCGTTGCTTGTGTATACTTTATGTTTTTCAGTTAACCAGGAACAAAAATGGACTTTTCATGAAAAGTTTTTGTTCTCGTCTCAACAGCTTCAAAGCCTGCCATCTAATTACAGTGACCTGGTGGTAACGGGAGATGATGAGGGGATATTTGGAGTTGATGCTCAGTTTCTGTATGCTCTAAAACCACTGGACAGGGAGAAACAACCATCTTACTCTCTGCAGGTAGAATTTTTCTCACATTGCTCTGAAAGCCATTTTCACTCAGGTTTTGTTCATTTTCCTCAATGTGAGATACATGCAGTTCACGCAGCAAATACATTTTTATGCTCTTGCTCGTCATATTATGGCCACCTGCTTATATTCAATACAGTATTCACACCGCTATATGATTTGCATGAAAATGGTGGATGTGGATTCCAGCATGTGTTATTATTGAATATGTCTGTGATTGCGTCACAGGTGTCCTTCAGACTCTCAGTGCATCATCAGAGCTTCAACGTTGAAGTGTGTGTCATCGACAAGAATGACAACGTGCCTACGTTCATTGAAGAGAGCATGAGAGGCAGCGTGCAGCTCGGGCTTCTCAAGGGTACGAGAACCTTGCACTCTGATGCAACAGTACAACACAACTTGTTTAATTTGGGGTCACATTCGTCAGTCCTGATTTATGAAATTTGCTGAATTCCGTCAACAGTGGAAAGCATGCCTCATGTTTCCCTGGAAACTGCAGTTTAACCTTAACAAAAGTATAAATAGATTTAATAGCGTAAACAGCATCAGTTACATTTTGATGACAGTAACAAAAAAAAGGCTTGTCATAGGGCTTACCAATTCTATCCATTTACTGCAAAGGTCCCATTGTACTCCATCTGAAGTCCTTTAAACATATTTGGGGTCCAGTGCTAGCAACTTGTCATGGTCCTGGCCCGGTGGCCCAGTGTTTTATGTTCCTTTTGTATGGTTCTGTTTTTGTTACATTTCTGTGTGTAAAGTGTTATTTCCTGGGGTTTTTTGGTCTGTCTTTGGTCCCTGTGCTTTAGGTTTAGTTTTGCCCCCTGTGTTTCCCTCCCAGCTGTTTCCCATTTGCCAATACCAAATGTGTATATTGTCTGTGTTCCAGTCAGTTCTTTGTCGCGTCATTGGTTGTACCTTCGCTGTCTTGCATGTATTCCGAGTAAAGTTATTCAAGATTCAAGAAGTTTATTGTCATATACAAAACACAGTGGTTATGCAGAGCAATGAAATTATTACTTGCGACTGCCCTACACACAATTGAAATAAATAACTAAGTTAGAATAAAATTAAAGAACAACTATATAGCCAAATTGAAAAGGTTAAAATAAATAAATAATAAAGCAATATATACATATATACAGATATATAATATATACAGTTGACAAAAAAGGTGGGTAATCACAGTTTGATCATCAGTCAGTGGTTCAATAACACAAGATATGTCAAGTCAAGTCTGTCTCACGTCTCTCCTTGTCGGGTCTTTTTCCGGGGAGAGCTCATGTTTGTTTTGAAAGGCACGTGTAATTAAAACGTGTGTGTAAACTTCACCTTTCCAGAGTTCTCCATTTGGGGTTCTCCTTCCTGCCTGCACAGCAGCAGTCTTTGACAACTTCATTATGTTTTTATGTGATTTACATTTAAGAAAACCATAATGGTACAGTACACACACATCTTCATACCTCAGTGTAGATCACTTTTCTGTTAAAGGTCACATTATTGAAGCTAATTGTTATTGTTTTACTTCGACTGGAGACTGGACATTTTGTACTGTATTTTAACATTTCAACTTTGTAGCTACACAATTCATGTTTTTGTTCTTTACTGCATCCTGTTTGCATGTTTTCTTGGAGGTTAGGGATGGAAAGAGGGACATTTCTGCGACCCCTTTTATTTCACTGTTTGACTATGTGCCATCCGTTTCTCTCAGCAATACCATTCATGCAGGTGGAAGCGCTAGATCGTGACGACCGCAACAGTCCCCATGCTGATCTGCGGTTCAGCCTGATGGAACAAACACCCAGGATTCCCTCCAGCCAAATGTTCTCCATCGACTCGGTCACTGGAGAGGTTTCACTCACTGAAGAAGGTCAGTCTCAACCAATCACTGAAGTCATCATTATACGGTTGGGTTTTTTTTTTTCCATCTTCAAAGAGAAGCTTTTACATATTTATTTCCCCACAAAGATCAGAGTGCAGGGTCAGCTAGAGTGCAACTCTTCTGCTAGAAGAATGTGCTCCAGTTTTGGTTCAACTTCAGAAGCCAACTCTTTGCATACATTTAAAAATGCTTTCTTATTTCTTAGGAGGATATTATGGAGATAGTCTGTAGATGATGAAATTTCATCCAGTGAATTGTGATGGATTCGGCTAAATCTGAGCAGACAGAATGTTCCTCTACCCCATTCATTCATCCAGTTGCTTCATTCAGTAATGAAATCAGCTGCACTAGCAGTCATACATGCCAAAGCCACAAAGGAAGCAGCCCTATGCTTTACAATTACGTTTTGGGTCATGAGCAGTTCCTTTCTTTACTCTCTTTGTGTCACAACACAAGGGCTGTATGTTGACATCATACAACCCTACTGTTTTCTGTTATGGTTTTACAAACCACAATCTGGCCTTTTATTTGCATCTTGAGATTGATAAGGAAACACGCTCGCCATCATCCTGGGAGCATTTTTATCTTGCTCTGCAGACATAAAAGGGTTTTTCTTTCCCATCATGCATAATACTTTTGCTCCTCAGTCTACTAGGCTGTTTGGCAATGTCTAGTTTTCCTGTGTATTGTGTATTGCTTCTTTTTTTATTATGGCAAACTAACTACTTTGAATTCCCTCTGGCAATGAGCCTCATTATTATCTGCTTCACTGTCACACTGTAATCTAAATTATAGCCCATGCGTGAGCTCCTATGTGCTCTTTTCTGCATATAGTGACAATAAAATGACACACTGCTGCATCCAAGTGCCCGATAACCTTTAAACAGCTAATGTATGAAAAAAGCTGTATCTCACACACAGTTCACACAGTAAACCTACACACATTAAAGCTGATTGGAAATGAATTCTAATCATTTTGCATTACAGTATGTAGTATCGGTTCTGGTACTTCAATATAAATGTGCTGCAGCAAAGAATACACAAACTCTGTTATTGTCCAAATGCATTGTCTGGAATAGTACAATACTCACATCTCAAAAATAAATAAATAAAGAAAGAAAGAAACTTAATGAAGTGTAATCATGCTTTTTTCAAATTTGTCTTTGCAAAACAAAACAAAGAATATCAGGCAAAATTATATATAATTATCACTGATATTTGCCTCAAAAATCCATTACTGGATTTTAAAAAACTTCTTAGAAACAACTGAAGTTACTAAAATAGAATCAAAATGTGAAAACAATGAAAGGTCTTGGAAAAACCCAACATCACAAAAATACTAATAATGCATAAATATTCAATACAAAAGTATTGCAATAATCTTTTTATTCCAGCAGACACACACGTAGGAAATTCTTGTGCGCCGGTGCTATTTCTGTAGCTCTGGAATTGCCCTTTGCTATGGTTGGGCAGGAGCTGCATGACTTTCACACTTGCTGGTCCTTTCCGGCCCACGCTGCTGCTGATTTCCACAAGACAAGCAGCAGTGAAAATTGCCTCCTTGATTTTGTACCTTCTCTTTAGGCTAGCTGTTACTCACGGTCACGATTACCTTTCAAATAGGCTGTTTATATTATTTTCTTTCAATTTACCCAAGAAATTACAAATGAAGGGATTTAAAAAAAAGAATTTACTCAGCCGTGTAAGAACATGTTAAATTTAGCATTTAATATATATGCAATGCCTCAGTTATTGGAGGGAAATTATGTTGAGTGAAAGGTTTTATGTGTTTCTTTAAATCTTTGCGTTATTATGGTGCGTTTGCTTGTACTTTTTTTTTCCTTTTTTGAGTCTCTAAAGTTACTGTTTAACTTTCAGGTTTTTTTGTCTTTTACACTCTAAGAAATAGCACAATGGGTACAATAAAATAAATGCGCTACTGCACTGTTTTCTTGTAGGCTTTCTTGTATAATTCATGCCTCTGTCGCCACCAGGAGCCTCAACTCTGGACCCAGAGATGTGTGGCCGTTACAAGCTCTCAGTGATGGTGAAGGATATGGCTGGGAGGGCAGATGCTTTCTTCTCCACTGGCATTGTAACTGTTGAGGTGAATGGAAACACTTGGGCATCACCTGACCCTGTACGGCTTCAGGAAAATCTCCCTGGCCCTTACCCCATACCCATCTCACAGGTGAGGCCATAAAATGTGTTCACGCTTCAATATTTCAACACAAATCCACATTAGATTATAAATGTATTTATCCATCTACAAAAAAATCACCTTTACCTGTTTAATTTTTTTTAAAAATATAATTGCATGGAGCATTATTCTTAATGCAGTGCCGCTGTTATCGTGTTAAAATCGAAAAGAAAAAAAAAAGCTGGCAGTAGCCTGGTCTGAGTTAAGCGGCATCACATTGCTTGTTGCTGTTTTCAGTGTTTCCTTCTAAGTGACCAAATACTAAATTATTGAGGCTTTTCAAATGCCATGGATCCTTTCAGGCCACCTCCTGACTGAGTCACTTTAACTCCCATATTTACTCACTCACTGCTGCCCACCCACCTACCACCACTCGGATGGGGTATTATACAGCTCTTACAGCCTAGAGCCAAAACCTAAACTCAAATACAGAGCAACATACGGGGTGTAATTTTAATCATATTGCACAACTCACCACAAATATTTGAATACCTCCTGTAATTCAGAGAAAAATCCATTCAAGTCAAAGAGAAATTCAACAGAAAGTCATTCTTATATATTTTTTTTTTCTTTTCTGGCATATTTGTCTACTTCTCTCTACTATTATGTGACCTTAAAGTCTACAAAAAATAAACCTACTGTGCAAGTAATTTCAGTCAGATCTCTTATTCAGCTTCTCAACTATTAAACTTATTGTAAACTGAAGATCTCTGAGGTTTGTACTTTGAATATCTTGTACAAAACAAGATATTCAAAGCCATCAACATGTAAAGTAAGGAACTGTTTCCTGACATTTTTTGATTAAATGAATTAACTACAAAGCAATGAAAGGTAAGTTAATAAATAGAAATGTTATTGCCTTACACTGGAGGGTTTAAATCAAAAATAAAACTACAGCAGTAACCACAGTGACTGTGTGAAGATATCGGCCCAATTTCACATATAAAGCTTTAAACACCATGTAAGATTTTTTTGTTGTGATCTCTTCAAAAAAGCCTAAAAGCCCACAGAGCCAATCCCTTTTTCACAGTGGATTAACTCATATAAGCGTCACATGGTATCTCTGTAAATTCTATTTATAGGTTTGTGTCCGCGCCTGGTCTTTTCTGACCCTTTGCTTTTTATAATACTGTCATATCTAATGCGTGTCTATAAATAACTCAATAGCCAACAGAGGTTTTGTAACACGTGGAAAAAACATGGCCGTTAGTTCCTTTGTGAGGAAATCTTTTAAATCTACACCTGCATTTTTTTTAATCTTAGTTATTCACTGCTGAGAACTGTGGAAACAAAGGGGACTGTAGAGCTGAATATAAAGCTGAATCAAATTGTGAGAGTCGCTTTAGCCACTAGGTAGATCACTAAACTTCCCCCTCCTCTTGTTTTCTCCCACCTCCCCCACACTCGCCCTCAGTCTCTCTTCTCTCCTGTTCTAACATCCCCTTCCACCCACAGAAAACGTGTGGATTCACAAGCGTGGGCAGATTTGATTTCTTTTTTGTCATATTTTCAAAGGCCAATTCAAATCTGCAGTAAAGTCCATATTTTTATCTTGCTGGTTTAATAATAATTTCAAATGTAGTACTGTGGCTTGGTGACCTTCTTATTATTTAATATAGCACATAGCATCTGTGTCTCTGTATGTAAACATGACTGTCTGGAAATCTTTCAATGAACAGATTTTCTGTGTGTATTGGTTTTAATTCCTAATGAAAACTGTGTTAACAGAGAGTGAAATGAGACCTCTTGTTCCATTACTAATTCATCTACGTGAACACCGTTTAATCAGAGTGTCCTGTTTGTTCTCATCCCAAACTAAAAATCACACAAAACTGTATCAGGTTAACACGGTGTTTAGTTGGGGGAAGCCTTATTTCGCCCACGCGGTGCTATAATACTGCTGCGCTCAGTAGGTGGTGGGACTAACTGACACATACAGAGAGAATCGTGTCCAAGGACCCACTCTATGCATCCCACCTCCCCTACTGTCTCAGATAAATAGAGCAGCATGCCCACATCTACTCAACTGTGACAAATGTTGTGCTTTACATGCTGACACCGTCCTTGGTGTGACAGATGCTGAAATCAACCTGCTGCTTTGCATGCTTGCTGCCATAATCCTTCCCCGTGTAATAGTCAGGTATGAAAGGAAGTGCAGACTGCTGTTGTGATTAGTTTTTCTGATTCTGCAATCAGATCAAGCCAAGCTCTGTCTGGGTTTTAAATATGAAATCAAGACATTTATCAATTCTTTTGCGTCACTGGGGCTATGGGGGTGCATTTCAATTTGTTATCTATTGCATGTTTCTGATTGCCTAAAACTTTGATTATGTAATGCAATCAGTGAAAGCACTTAACTCAGGACTGCAATCTATTGAGACTTGAGTGGGAGTGAGGCCCCAGTAGCTGTGAATGAATCAAAGCTTTTAAATGCTTTGAACCTCAGTTTTCACACTTATATGAAATTTCATTATTTATTGTGGAATTAGTTTGAGCCCCACTCGAACTCTGTCATGGCCTCATGATTAGTGTTTAATATTACAGATGATACTTGTATGGTATCAGTGTGGCACTTCATCAAACATTAGTCATCGGAGGCGAGATTGTGTTAAGAATAGCAACAACATTAAAGCTACTATAATCAGTAGTTTTATATTAACAATTCACCAAGTGGTATGAGTGTGAATTATACTGCAGACCTTGTGCTATCTACTCAGCATCAAATTTCAGGCAAGATGTATTTGGCCCTTAAGCTGATCCATCTACTGTTCACTGAAGCCTCATCAGAAATGGAGGCTCTGTCAGCACCACAGACAGTGGTGTGAATGCAGAAAAGTACCATCGGATTTGATGCACCATGAAGTACCATCTGAAAAGCATGTGATAGGTAACAACTTCATTTTCAGCATGACAGTGATCCCAAACACACGGCCAAAGGAGTGAAAGAATACCAGGATAGAAAAATACACTATCAGTCATGGACTAGCCTCCTCAGACACCTCAACATTATTGAAATAGTGGGGGCTCATCTTGACAGCCAACATCCAAAGAAGAGCTTTGAATGCCCTTCAAGAAGCCTGGAGAACTATTCCTGAAGACTACTTAAAGAAATAACAGGAAAGCAGGCTGTGTTGAAGAATAAAAGTGATCACACTAAATATTCATTTCGTAGCTCATTAGCGTTGTACAAACTATATTATTTCATTGTGTGTATGGTTCAATAAATCACTGTGCCTATTTCCTATTATCCTATAAAATACAAAGAAAGGAGTGGTGACTTAAAACCTTTGCAGAGTACTGCATCTTCTATCAACTAATTAAATATGATCAACCAGCTTCAGCTTTATTTATTTTTAACATTTCCTGATTTGGGAGGTTTTCTTGATGTTGATTGCCCCATGTCCTGCCAAGAGACACATAGCCGCTCTTGACCAAGCTCAAACACAAAAGTTATCGCGGAGACAAAGTGTGCTTGGCGAACTCAAACACTGATGGAGAAGAGTCAGTGCTCATTAATCACACGTCTTTAAAGTTCTAAGGTCAAAACACACAATAACACTGAAAGGCAGCCAGCTGTGTGAAGTGGCTTTGTGTATACAGAAGCATTGCATATGGGCAGTTATATCCAAAACAAGGGACCAGTGTGTGACAGTGAGCTGAGGAGATGCACATGCCCTGGGTCTGCATCAGCTGTGATACAACTGGGCTCTTGTCCTTGTTGGGTGCTGTTTGATTGCTACTAGGCCCGTTGAGCCCATATGCACATCCCCTGTCAGGAGGTTGTAAAGCACAGTGGAAAATCCTCTTCAGCCTTCATCGTTAGTTTTGTCTGTGCTCTCTGTTCCCCGTCAGTGTCAGAGCATTTAGCTGGCTCCTTATCATGTAAACAAATGGTAGCTTTGCTTCGTATTTATACATCTTACATGCTCGGTTGCGAAGCTTTCTAGGTTTAGAGTGTGTTGCTAAATTTTCCTGCTGTGCCCAGATAAGAAGTTTTATTCATTTTGAATTTTCAGATATGCAAAATTGAGTCCTCAAAAAAAATGTTTCACTATATTTGCCTTTGTTAATTTAGGTCAAATGGAGTGGCAGTCAGGCAGAGTATGGTCTGGAGGGGGAGTTTCCAGAGATGCTCTTCACCATCAGCAGAGAAGGAGTCATTTATCTCAATGCTCCTTTGGACAGAGAGACACAAGACCAGGTCTGTACCGCAAGCACCTCATGTAAATGGAATTTTATGATTAGTGTCAAAAATGTCTAAATATGTTCTTTTATGAAAGATTGAACATATTATTTCAATATCTTACCTTATAGTATGAAACAGCCATGCATCTGATCACAAAGACAATGTATATTGTTTACTGTGATTTAAAAACTTTTATTTTTTTCTGGTCTGTACATCATACAGATGCATATTATCTGCATTTAATCCAGAATGGTAACATGTGAAATTCATTCACAAGTAATTTCAGCATCTGAGAAGTGACAGACTTAATTTCCCTTAAAAGGCTCTCACGTTGTTAACTGGAATAAAGCTGCTGTTTTAATTAACTTTCCTATTACTTACAACGTAATGGCTTTTTTATTGTAGGAACCCTGGTGCACATTACTTCAGCAAAGCTGAGCACTGAGTCACTGCCCAATTACAAACCAAAACCTGAAAAGTGCTCTATTCATTAAACACATCCTGCCTGTGACAAGGAGATTATTGTACAATGCCTTTAAAGATTGTGAATCTAAAGTCCTCATTTCAAATCTTGCTCACTTTAGATCAAAGGAAACATCATCCTTTGTGGCAGGATTACAAATTAAAGTCCATTTGTTTGCATTTTGCGCTTGAGTTTTTCAGACAACTTAAGCTACTGTGAGCTTTGAATGACTCACTGAGCAGAATATTCTAGCACAAATACAGTATGCAAGTGACCAAAGAAAAACCCAGATAGACTGAGCTACACTGATGTGATTAGTGTTAAAACTCACTCTTATTGCACATTACACTAACCGTTTTCTGCTGTGAAAGTGCTTAAGATCCACTAAATGCCAGAAGACTCTCAAATGAATATAGCTTCAGTCTATGATGGTGCTGATGGAGCTGTTTCATGTTATAAGCTGCGTGCCCCCATCTGCCCCAGGTGCAGAGTGATAAATGTATTGATGCTAACCCATCCACTCACCCACTGATCCATTTCTTTTACCCGTTTCTGTTGAGGTAACCTTCAAAATAAAACAGGAAGTGTCCAAAAGACAAATATTTTACAAGGATAAACAAGAAGGGAGAGACATGCTGCAGAAAAGGCAGAACAAAATCGGGAAACCAGAAATCAAGAAGTCTAACCAGAACCATGACAGGTTACCTCTAATGCAGAAATGTATCGTATTATTCACTCGACAGAGTTACCGGTCATTGCAGTTGTTACCAGTCAACTTGGCCTGTAATCTTTTATCTCTCTCTCTCTCTCTCTCTCTCTCTCTCTCTCTCTCTCTCTCTCTCTCTCTCTCTCTCTCTTTTTTTTTTCTCCTTCTTTTATTTTTTTGTTTTTGTT
>VUQK01006897.1:1176-26046 GCA_015106715.1 Bujurquina vittata | reverse complement strand
TCACTCGCCAGAGTTACTTTTCATTGCATGTTTTCCCCCTCACCTTTGCTGTTCTCTTTTTTCTCTCTCTCTCTCTCTCTCTCTCTCTCTCTCTCTCTCTCTCTCTCTCTCTCTCTCTCTCTCTCTCTTTTAAATCAACTACTATAATATTAATGGGAGTGTGGGTTGTATGAATCTGAGGTCACAGTGTAAAAGGTACCACATGTGCCACACAAATATTTTCCTCAGTCATTCTTTTTTGTCACCTTCTTTTTCTTCTTCTTTTTTTTTGCCTTGTCAGTTTCATATCAACATTGTAGTTGAGCGTCCTGATGGCAGGGAGATTGCCAAACCTGTGGAGCTGAGGGTGATGGTGGGTGACGCCAATGATAACAGACCCACATTTCCACAGGCACAGTACCATACTGTGGTCAAGGAACTGGCTGCTCGAGGTACTTCGCTCTTATATACGTTTCTGGATAAGTCACAGCCTTTGCATACAAAAACACCTTTTAAAAACATATCAGAAGTTAATGATGATTATAAAACAACACAACTGTCAAAACTATTCTGTAATGAGAGTACTGATTCACAGCTTAGTGCAAATACACAGTCTGAATGTGATGTTGTAGTGGTGAATGGGTGGAGAGTGCCAACTACATTTTGTGAAAGCAGATTGGGATCTTTGCCAGGACACAGGGAAAACACCAACAGTCCTCCTGTGCCCATAAAAAGTACATGGTTCGTTGTGACATATCAGGTCCTTGGCAAAAAAAAAAAAAGCTTTTAGTTGGTGCTTTGAAGCATCCTGATTCAGGGAAATGAATTAAGCAGGACAATCTGTTAATCTAAATGGAATTACTGAGTGAGGATTTTATGAGAAAGCTATTGTTATCTCCTTTCTCTCTCCCTTTTTTAATTCAGTATGCTTTGGGACTGTAACTTGTCATTTTAGGTTGTTTGGTTTTATTACCTGCCAGGATATAAATGGTTTCTATAAATGGTAAAATTCAATGCATGTTAGAAAGGTACACAAACATATCTGTCAAGACTTATTAATACAGAAAATTTCTTCATTTTAAAACAGAACATTTTTCTGTATTTTTGCTGATTTTATTTTTAACAACGTAGGGAAAAAAACAACCCTTTTAGCTATAGATCTGGTAAATCAAAGAGCCTGCAAATTTCAGAGAGCCTCATCCTGTTCTTCCTTCACATGTCTTCCTCCAGGGACAGAAATCCTGACAGTGCAGGCAGCTGATAATGATGACCCCAAGACAGACAATGTGCGGATCTCCTACCGTTTAGTCGGACAAATTCCGGAGAGTCCTCGTGCCCTCTTCAGAGTGGATCGTGACTCAGGGGTCATCTCGGTCCAAGCGGACAGTATGGAGGGCACAGCACCGCTGTACACACTAACCATCACTGCTGAGGATGCCAAAGGTGTTTGTTTATAAATGCAAAATACAGCCTTCCCTATAGCACAGTTCCCATGAAAAGACAACTGTAGTGTTTATCTTGCTAATTAGGGGCATAAAGAGAGACAGTATAGCAGTGAGACAAACAGCTTGCAACACTTACATAACAATACAACAATACATACAATACATTATTTGAAATATTTTATCTTTGGTTAAAAAAATAAGTTAATTACCTTTGTGAGCGAGTTCGTCAGTCTCCCTTGATACATTAGCTTCCGGGGGATGTATATATACTAGTCTCTAGGGTGACAGATGATGTTATTTGCATGACTCATGGACTCAGGTTGTGACGAAGGCTAACATGAGGTACTTGCTGTTCCTTCAACATTCTTAATTTGTGAGAAGGGCTGACCCTGAGTCACTAACAGAAGCTGTGATCCTGTCCCTGGCAGGTCTGAATAGTTCCTGCACCGTGGTTGTGACGGTGCAGGATGAGAACAACAACCCACCGGTCTTCTCCCAACACGAGGTACGAGAACACATGTTCAAACAGATACATGCGCACAGAGATTAGGACGCCTTTCACGCATCGATCTGTTTAGGGCATTATAAACAATAGCTTTGGAAAAAATGGCAAGCCAAACATCATCAGTGGATTTTGGACTGTGAATGCGCTTTGCAGGTCACTGATCTAATTTTCCTGGCGGGGAACAAGATATGGCCTCTAATCTCAGGCTTATATAGATGGCATTATGTTATTGGAAGACTTTTATTCAGCTCTTTGTTCTCCAAGCTGACAGTGTTTTTAGAATTTAATCTGATAAAGCTTTCTTTAGAGACAAATTTCCACTCATTTATTTATAGCTCAATCTACAGCAGCCTACATCGTGATTACAGACCTCCATCCAGCACCATTTAACATGGCAGAAATTGTACATGAAGCACTGTTATCTTACCCATTACAATCTCACAGAAAATTCTGTGAGTGAAGCATCATTAATGCTGCAGCCTCAGGCCCACCATTAATTTGGCGGATGATTTCCTGTAAAAGGAGGTTTAAATTTGGTCAAGGACAGAAGGCAATCATCTGTAGAACCTTGGCATGAATGTTCATATCAATCAAAGAATTGATATAACATCTGCCACCATGTTATTCTTTATGTCCCTGCCCAGAGTAATGGATACTTAAGGATTTTAATCAAATCTCTTTCAAATATTGTTGTTGAATGATCATTTTAAAGCTGTTAAAAATAAATGCACACTCGCTGAGATAATCACTGCCCCAGGAACACAAACACAGAGGTGGAAAATGCTCTTGAACAGGTCACGTCTGACTGGTGCAGCTTTTTCCATGGCAGTGCAGCACTATAGGGGGTGATGTGGGAGGTGAGTGGTGACAGGACTGGGTTCAGCAAGCCTGTGGATGGGGCAGCCAGATCACAGGCATGGTTGCTTCTCTGGAGGACATCCATGAGTGGCAGATTAAACGGCTGTCTAAACACACAGAGGTTCACAAATAAAGGTCAGCTCACACTGGGGGAGGGGGGGGGTGGACAAGAGGGGGCAAACGTATATTGTCACATGCAATCTCGTATCATCTCAACAGAAAACTGTGCAGTCAGTCATCTCTGACATTTATTGGCGACCACACAATCTTAACATCAACAGCTCTCTGGCAAAACCTGGAGTGGCCTCATACTGAAATAAATATTTGCTATCATTATTTAGTATTCAGCGCAGCTGTTATTGCAAAGCCAGTTTTATTTATAAAGTGCCAATTAACAACAACTGCTGCCTCAGTATTAGAGAGAAAACGCAACAAACTGATGATCCCCATGGCACAAGCATTTGGTGATGGTGGGAAGGAAGAACTCCCTTTTTTTAAAAGAAAAAGAGTCAGCTGGCAGAACCAGGCTCAGGGTGGGACAGCTGTGCGCTATTAGCAGTGGTGCTAGCTGCTAACATTGCTGTAGCAAAGCATTTTCCTGCAAAGGATCAATAAAGTTCTGTTCTATTCTATTCTAATTACCTTGCCTCTGGTATATATCTTTTCTCTTTTTATTATAACCCTCTTTGTTTCTAAAATGTGTCGTCAGTGATCAGATCACAAGCAGAGATCAGAGGCACACTGACTCCTTTTTCTTTCATTTCTCTCCAAGTTGTCCAGCTTACCGCTTTTTTTATTCACTGTCTTCGTCCCTTCTGCTTCAAGTACACTGGCAAATGAGTATTGCAGTCAAGCGCCTGATTGGTTTAGCAAGGACAGCTACAAAAAAAAAAAAAGTATTTCAAGAAACAATTTACACGTACAGGCTATTCAGTACAAAGTCATTTGTGGCTTATAAAAGGGCAGAGAACAAGATGAAAATAAGACAATCATGTCCTGCAATAATGCCAATTTCTTAATGGGTCCTTAACATATAGAATGCAAAATAACATATGTGGTCAAACGTGTCCCAGACTAGAACAGGAAGTGATGTGAGAGATCCTCCTGGGAGTTATTCACCCAAGGCACATTTCAAAACATGCAAAGAGTGTAAAACAGGGGGTCTCTGAGGACTACCATTCAGAGAGCTTTGCTTTAAATGATCTATTTATTTATAGAAAAAAATATATTATGTATATAATTTCAGAATTTAAAAAGTCCTGTCCAAATGTTTTATACAAATTAGAAATGTGGATTACCTTTTCTTGGCCTGATTATTAAAGGGTCCTTTTTTTCTTTGCACCTTGAGAATGTTCTCTCTTTTTGGTGGGAATGGTTTCCCTGAAGAGGGTCAGGTCAGTGGGGATTCATGTGAGCTGACAGCTTTGAAACATATGCCAAAAAAGTGCAAATGTCTATACATTGTATATTCTATACAAAGGCACACTTTTTCATAGGACAGTCCTTTTCTGCTTAGTGATCTTACACTCTGTGTGTCTCCTCCCCATCAGTACGGACCCTTTCACATCCCAGAAGATGCTCTGGTGGGTACCACAGTGACAGCTATGCTGGCGAGGGACGCAGATGTTCGAGGTGGAGACAGCTGGCAGGTGGACTACCATTTAGAGTCTGGAAATGAGGAGGAGGTCTTTTCATTAGTGACAGACAAGCAGACCAATGAGGTTTCACTTGTCCTCTCAAAGGTAAACAACACCAAACATACTGAAGCTCTACACACATACATTTGCCCACCAAGAACAGATAAAATTGTGACTCAGGGCCCATCATTCTGGTCAGGTCTGAATTAAAACTCTTCTTTTATCCTATTGGGGGATGGAGGGGGGGATACAAAGAACCTTTCCTCTCAGGGGCACAGATATTAATGTCAAGGACAATTTTTGGCACGCTAGCTTGTATCTGTCCTCTGTGTGTGTGCAGTCCTAAGAGCTTATTCAGGAGCTGGCTGGATCAAACTAGTAGTCACATAAAACTGACCTCATTTTATTAGGGTATGATTTCAATATCACATTATATGTAATATTATATTCATACACATGTAATGTATTGATACAGTAGGTTATAAAAGAATTACCAAAAATGTCCAAACTTGTCCAGCATGCGTTAAAAAAAACATCCTGCACAGCATTGGCGTAATCTCTCTTGTCCCCAGGGTGCATCACCCTTTGCCTGCCTCCTATAATCCAACAGGGCATTTTAGGGAGGCGAGCGGGAATTAATGTGTGTCTGTGTGTGTATACTCTCATGGTCTGCTCTCTGTGAGTGAACCTCTTGTGGGAGTTGATGAATGTGATTGAACTGTGAGATGCACAGGCCCCTCTGAGATAAAGCAGAGCATTTCCAAAAGCTAAAAATGGATCTCGATCTATTATTTCAGATTAACACACAATGACTTGTTTTCAGAAGTGATGTCATGCAGTTTAAATTCCTGTTTCTGTGGGTAGCTCTTACTGTACATTGACCTTGTGAGATATCACAATGAACACTGTATCCCTCGAAAGGATACTGTAGATTAGTTAGCTTACTGTAGCAAAAATTAAAGCTTAAATCTTCCACAAGTAGAGCCCCAGTGGATTAAAATGCACTTAAGCAAATCCTTTAATTTAACAGATTACAGGGTGAGGTCAGCACTAGAAAGCAGACACATTTCATTACTAGAAACTGCAAAACTGAATGAAAAATTAGATTGTGTGACCAGATACTAATGGCAGTTTACCTCACAGGCTGGAGAGTAAATGAACAAGGGAAAATGATGGGATTAGTGGGGAACAAACACTGATGACATCAGACATACGGTTAAATGAACACATGAATAATTGAATAATAAATATTTTGTCAAAGAAATATGAACTGAATCTTCTTTTGGAGTTAATGTGAAGCTGGGGTTTCAGAGGTAACCGTTAGGGTATAGGTTTTATAAGAAAAATGCACACTCACTGGCCACATCATTAGCTATACTACTACTGGGCTGGATGTCATCCAGCTGGAAGCAGCCATCAGAAGATGGGTGCAGTGGGGTCTCAAAAGGACAAACACTGTAAGCAACTATACTCAGTTAGGCTCTGTTTAAGTACTAGTGTTGCTACAACGTAGGATGGATCCATGCTTTCATGTTGTTTATGCCAAATTCCAACCCTACCATCAGAATATTAAAGCAGAAATTGAGACTCATCAAACTGGGCAATGTTCTGTTGTCTATCTTTGGTGAGCCATTGTAACTGCAGCCTCAGTTTCCTGTTCCCAGCTGACAGGAGTGGCGTCCGGTGTGGTGCTCTGCTGCTGTAGCCCAACTGCTTCAAAATTTGACAAGTTGATCTTCTGCATATCTTGATTGTAGTAGTGGTTATTTGAGTTACTGTTGCCATCCTTTGCAGTCTGGTCCTTCTCCTCAGACCTCTGGCATCAAAAAGGCAGTTTCACCCAGGGAACTCCCACTCATTGGCTATTTTCTCTTTTTTGGACCATTCTCTATAAAACTTGAGATCTGTGTTTGAGAAAATCCCTATTGATCTGCATTTTCTGAAATACTCAGATCAGCCTATCTGGCCCCAACAACCATACCATGGTCAAAGTCACTTAAACGGCCTTTCTTTTCCCATTCTGATGGCCACTTTCAACTCCAGCAGGTCGACCTTCTCTGCATGTCTAAATGAACTGAGTTGCTACTGATTAGATATTTGTCAACTAGCAGTTGAACAAGTGTAACTACTAAATGTATCTAATAAAGTGGCCTGTGAGTCTAGAAGTGTGTGTGTGTGTGTGTGCGTGCGTGCATGCGTGCGTGCGTGCGCGTGCGTGCGTGTGCGTGTGTGTTTCAGACATCCAGTTGGGGTGTATTCATCATGCACAATGCCCTGTATAGCTGTAGAAGTATGGCCACTGTCTATGTATGCTTGGCACAATTATTATAAACCTACTGATCCAGAACTTAATGTGAAACTGAATTTAGCAAATACTTCTATGTGCACAGCAATATTCAGGTTCATGGCCATCTGATGTGTAGTAACAGAAGAGAAGAAGCTTTATTTGTCATGTTATTTAAAGACTGATGTAAAGCCAGATAGATAATGAATGCCTGATTAAAGATAGATGAATAAGAAATTGAGTCTCTCATTTCTTTTGATTTTCTTTTCCAGACTTCTTTTCAATTTTATATTTTGGCACTTAGGACAGATGCTAACCTCTGTCCTAAGCTGTGATATATGCAGCAGAGCTAAAACAACTGCTCAAATAATCAGTGGCACAATAGAAATTTATTTAGTGATTAATTTGTGATTTTTTTTGGATTAAATTATTTGTTTATTATCTCCATTCATATGTTTAAGAGAGAAGACTTTCTTTAAAAAGTGTTTTATTGACTTCATGATTTTCAAAAATCCAGCAAATGTTATGAATCAATACTGTTTTAGATTTGATATCCACCCACTTATGTGAACTACAACTTTTCCATGTCCTCAGTCACTTGTTTATTTGGTGCAACAATGATGAAATGGGCATCTGACACAGTACTTATATAAATCCATTTTTTATGTTTCCTTCAACATCACCAAGGTGTTTAAAAAGGCATATTTATTTTTTTCAGTGATTTATCTAATTTTATATTTCCTGTCATTACACCTCCTTGGGGGTCATATGAAAAGACTGGACAACATTTATAACCAATGTAGCAACAGCTAAACTGCAGCAGAGTCTCTAGAAGGCGAATATCTGGCTTGCGAAACACTCCAGAAACCAAACCTAACCACAGACTGTATCAACACTGCTTTGGTTCAGATTAGGAAGAAATGTGGTTTTGGCTGATTACACATAGCTAAACCTTTGGTATCTTAAGTTATTTTTTTGTGCATTAAACAGGATGGCACACTATTTTCAACCAACTGCTGTGAGATTGTGGCACATAAAAACAGGAATATTGAATGAGCTTTGTAAATAGCATTTACAAGTAAATCTGCATTTACTCACTATGTTGACCAAAAAAAATGTATTTCCAGTTGAAATTTGAAGAGAAATATGATTTGCAGGAGACAGAGTAGGAGGGTGGAGAGACTTTCTATATGACTGTTCAGGCTGATGGACCTGCTATAAATACAACTTCAAAACAGCCCACATTTGTGCAAAACAGCAGATACCAATGACTTTTAGTAGTGATGTTATCTTAGCAGCATCTAACAGAATCACACCCTACTCCACAAATCAAAGCATTCACTGCAGCATTGTCTCTGAGGGTGTTTTTGTTATTTTACCTGTTATCACCTGAGTGTTGCAGGTACTTCTCTTCTTCTCCACCCCCTTTTCCCTCCTTTTATTTTCCTTTTCATCACTCTGCTCTCTCCCTCTGAACTTTTACAGCCGAACACTCAGTGTAGAGGCTTTCAGCTCTGTTATTCACAGCTCACTGATACAAATCCTGCTGTCTGTGCGTTCTGCTTGTGTGTGCGTGTGTGTGTGTGTGTTTATGGTGATTGATACGCATTAATGGTGTAAGGCGAACAACCATTAAAAGCTGGGAAACTGTAAGCAGCGCTGCCTTGAGCTGTGACTATTAGTCTAAAAGTTTCCGGTGTTGGTAAAACACAAGGGACTGCAGTGGCAGATGTTAGAGAAAGTGTGTATATGTGTGTGCATGTATGTGTGTACGTGTCTGTGTGTGTGGACTACCAGTAGCAGGTGGTAAGTTTATTTCACCCCTCTGGCCCAAACTCACGGTCACAGGGGATTTTGGAGCAATCTAAAGCTCAGCTGTTCTTGTGCAGCAGCTACACTTGTGTTTGTGAGAATGCTTATAAGCTCTGGGACAGATTGTCTTTTTACATTAGCAGGACAGTTTCAAAGACAGAGATTTCCGTCTTTAATGCAATGAAATGAATCACAGACATACTGCAAATCCTTCTTCTTTGCAGTTTGTGTAGTTTCCTCTGTGTCTTGACTCAGTCACAGTAGTTCTTTCTAAACATGTAGATGAACACTTTTCCAGGTCTTGAACTCCAGTGTCAATGACCCCCCCCCCTTTATTTTTAAAAAAATTCAAAATCAGAATGAGATCATTCTGCAGTTTTACCTTCTGACTGAAGCTTATTAAAGCTAATTGCTAATCTGGTCACGTGGAAACCTAGGAGCAATCAGCAAACAATCTGCAGTCTTGACACTCAGCTTAAGTAGCCAGAGCTTCAGGTTTCAAACTCTCCAGATGGGCAGGTTTGCTCAGCTCAACGTAAATAAGGGTTCAGCAGCTCAGGAAGGACAAAGGCTGCTGTTACCGAAGTGGCTGCAGGCCAAAGAAAGGATGAGGGGGAGAAAAGCGAAAGGAGAGATTGTTATTAAATTCTCTCTTCCTGAGGTCAGTGACAGTGGGACTTTTAGTGGCTGCTGGAACCACTCTCCTGCAACGCCCCGCCTAATTGGTTAACGACATCTGATGTCATAATATGACCCCAAACACACACACACTCTCTCTCTCTGTATGTGTGTGTGTGTGCCAGCATCATTCTTCACCCCTGTCTTCTTTGTGTTGTTTTCTAGTCTCTCCACCTCCCGGTTCTTCTGTTGTATAAACTCGCCCAGTCCTCCCTCACCTTTACTTTCAGCGTGTATTGATTGAAGAAAAGATGATAGCTCTCCATAGCCTCTGCTTAGTATATGCTCATTTATTTGTGATTTAATGGAAATACATGGCAGAGATGGAACAGTGGATTTAGAAATAACAACGAAAATATAAAAACAGAGGTCATGTCAATATATGGTTCATTCTATTTTGTTTAGTTTTTATTTTTAAAATAAATATTGCAATCCACTAACCTGTCTACAATGTGAGAATCCCACATTCACAAATGTCCTACTAAACCTAGCTTGCAATTTCCATTATTGGTTGGTCAATGGCAGCAAATCCCTAAATCTGAGAAAGTGGGATCATCATCACATCTTTTCTCTTTTTTCTTGACAAATAATTTCAAGCAGCCAATCATTCATTAAAATAGTTTCATAGACCTTTGTTTTTAAAATGGGTAATTTGACTCCTCACAGTAGGAAAAACAAGAATAGCAATATTAAGAACACTGATCGTGGCTCCCTTTTAGGTCCCACTGAGGAATGACGAGAACTAACAATAAATGACAATAAATAGCTTTACATGATGCGATGTGTAACATGAAATCTTTTTTCTTTAAATAAGCTTTTCAATTGGCAGCTTGTTTTATCGAAACAATCAGTTGATACATGTGCACGACGTACACCCTTTGATTGCAGACTTATTTATTCACTGAGCAGGGACTACATTTTATTTAAAAGAAAAGAAACCCTGCAGACTCAACATCCATTGGGATGAATTGTGTGACTTGAGCTCGTGTTCATAATTGCTTTTCACTTTGGGATACAAAAAAAATTTGCAAATCAGCATTTCTGGATGATTAGAAAAAATGTAAAGATAACTTTTGAGTACAGGCTGCAAAAATCCAGTGCTGTCTGTCTGCCATCCTGGCCTTCTGTGTGTCTGTCTGTGCGCCTCTAGTTACCTAAGAACCCTGGACCAAAAATAACAACACACTGTTAGACCTCTCATTGCAGCCTTCTCACATAGCCCATAAACTTAACAGCTCTCTACGCCACCTGCACCGCTACTGTACACAGTCACACACAAGTTGAAGCCACTCCGGTGGAGGTCTGTCTCCTGTTTGCAAAGTGGTCACTACAGTCTACACTACAGTCTACCATTTGGTCATTATGATTGCAGTTCACTCGTAATCTACAAAACTGGGCACTTCTCCAGCTTCACACAAGTGTTTTGTGACTCAAAAGCCCAGTGAACCTTGTCCAAAACACAAATTTAAGACCGCTGATGTTGCTCAATCCCCCCAGCCAAAACCCCAGTTTCTAACTCCTCCTCTTACCCCCGAGGGGCAACAGCAGTGACCCATATGTGGCATGAAGCATCAGAAATACATCTGAACCCCAACGAACACCCCCATCCCCCAAACACTCACACACACATTTCACTGCATTTGTACTTTCCCGAAGGAAAAAGCTGAGGGACTCTACACGTTTTCATCCTGTAGAATTCACTCGCTCAGTTGCACATGCACGCACACACACACACACACACACACACACACACACACATGCATGGACAAAAGAAAGAAAAGGGAGTAATGGGCTTAGCACAGCAGAGCTTCATGTGTGTTATAATCTTGTCATGATACTGTCCTAATCCTCCTTTAATCCACTAGCCTTCTGGAAAGATGAAATTGGGATTACCCTTCTATCTGTCTCCATTACACAATCATCTTCTTTTTTGGTGCACACGCGTTCGTGTGTGTGCGTGTTATGAGGTAATGCAGCATTCCCTGGAATCTCAGCGATCATCATGCTCTTAGTTTTTTTTTCCGCTGATCCCAGGGCTCTGGTTTTCCTACTGCTGCTGTGACTTTGTGTGTGTGAACTTGTATTACTCATGTTGTGGGGACATAAATCTATGTAAGCAGTCACATTGTTGAGACATACAACACAACTTGCAATGTAAATCAGAACATTTAAGTTGGAAGGTTTGGTTTAAGGTTAGTTTAAGTCTTCCGGAAATTACTGCAACATCCTAGGAAGTGATGGAAGTGCGATGGTGCAAGTTTATGCCGCTATGTCTGAGATTAAGCGTGCTTTGTGTAGAATCACTTTACACATGTTGCTGGGAAAATGTTTCTTTCCTTTGACATGTAACGGAAACACACGCTCGCTCACGGAAACACACACCCCAGTGGCGCAGATGGCCACTGTGTGTGTTTGTTTGTGCTCAGATGATCATTTATATGCACAGTGAAAATTAACATACTAACAAGCTGGCTTTGCATATGTGTGTGAGTGTGTCAATCCTTGATCACCACTGCGGTCATGGGACAGGAGCTGAATCTTTATCTGTGTGTGTGTGTGTGTGTGTGTGTGTGTGTGTGTGTGTGTGTGTGTGTGTGTATATATATATATATATATATATATATAAAAAAGTTTCTCACAGCATAAACTGAGTTGTTCATCAGAGCGGTCCCCGCAGTCATCAACACCATCGCACACCCAACCTGGGTTCACACACAGATGATTCGCACACTCGAACTGGTGCTGAGGGCAATAACGGCCTCCTGGGTATCGAGTAGCTGGAAAGATACGGAGAGCGTGTGAGCTAGTTTACACATTATTACTAAGATGAGTTGATTTTTTTTCTTCTTTATTTTTCTGAGAGATTTTTTTTTCCCAAGCATTCATCAGTGGACGAATAAAACCAGTCAGCTGAGTAGGACTGAGCAGGCTTCAGTCTGAAATGTGCTATTTCTGTATTTCTGGCTACCGCTTTTCTTGCCAGCTGTGTGTGCAGCCTGTTAAAGTTGCTTCTGCTCCTTTTCCGATTCGCTCACCTTCCTTTAACTTTCTTTTTTGTCAAGCTCATTTGCATTATTGCAGGGAACTTTTTTGATCTATGTCCAACATGCTGGTTGGGATTTTTTTTTCTTTTTCTTTCTTCAACCGTGTTATTACCTCTTTCCTTCAACAGCGCTGCGGCTGCATGGCAACCAGAACAACAAAAACTGACATCTTCCCAGAAATCAAAGGACGACATGCAGGGAAAGCAGAGGAGGAATGATGCGATGAGGCACAGCAGATGGGTCCTGATATATTTTTCTTCCATCACAGACAATATAAGATTGCTGGACAATAATGCTTTTTTTTAGTGTATGATATATGTTTAACAGAGACAAGGTTACAGCAATTACTCTGAATTCCCACCGTTACCATTTCAGAGGTGCTTTGGGAAAATGGGACTAAATCCAAGCGTGGCAAGCAAAGAGACGGATGGCTTGCAGCTTTCATCAACAACAACTGAAGCCATCCTGGTTACATTACCTTGAAAGAACATTTATGCAGCCAAGACTTTAAACCGTTAGCTGCAGGAATACCTCCATACAACATACCCAGGCAGTTTTTACATGTCATTATGACTGTTGTTTACAGCTCTCCATCCATTAATTCTCCCCCAGACTATGTATCACAGTGATTGTATAATTCTACAACTTTCACATATTCAAGAAACAGTTACAACGTATCAGAATTATTCTGGATTTTAATCCTAATATCCAGGAAATGTGGTGTTTACAGGGTGCAGATTATTTAAGAAATCTACAACCAGTCTACAACCAATTTAGAAGCATATTATGCCTTGATTAGGTAATAGTTAAAGAAATGATAGGAAAAAATGCAGTGTTTAATTAAGCAAATCGTCACGCAAACAGGGAAGCTCGTGTAGCAACTCTGGTTTAATTACTGAAGTAAACTAATGTGTGTGCGAATGCAGTTTTAAGCTGCTTTAAGTAAAACTTTAAGCCTTAAATTCTGAATAATTACCTCACATGCATACAAACAGAAACAGAACAAAAGACTCCAGGGGCCAGGCAGCGTGCCGTTAGTTTTCATGCTATAAACTTACGACAGCTGGTCTCATCTGACAGATCGAGACAGTCGGGCCGGCCGTCACACTGCAGAGCGGCGGGGATGCAGTGACCTGAGTCACATTGGAATGAACCTGGACGGCATGTCTGCAAGTCTGGAAGAGAGCCAAGATGTTAACGTGTGTGTGGGTGTGAGTGTGTTTTGTTTACGGCTGGAAATGTTTTTTAAGGAGGCTCAGTTTGTATGCAGCATCTGCTCACCGCAATCTCGCTCATCTGAGTTGTCCCCACAGTCGTTGTCATGGTCACACACCCAGTTTCCGGGAATGCACTGCTCGTTGTCACATCGAAACTCACTTTCGGAGCACGGCCTCGGCTCTAGAGGCACAGACACGTATGTTTAGATGTGCGGCTCAGGCAATATAAATAGCAGCAGTGCTTAAAACTGCACACAAGCATGAATAAAAGTGGTCAGCTTGGCAATAAGAAACATGAGGATTTTGCAAGTTTTAAAATGGACTACATTAGAAAAAACAAAAACAAAAAAACACGACGCTTACGGCAATTTCTTTCATCTGAGCCGTCACCACAGTCATTAACGCCATCACACTGCCAGCGGATGGGAACACAGCGGTGATTGTCACACCGGAAATCTCCCAGAGGGTCGCAGGTCAACGCCTCTGTTAAAAAGCAGCAGCAGAAACGACGCTTGAATGGGTCGTCATTGGGAGATAAGATTTTAAACATATTGAAACTGAACACTGTGTTCTCAGAACCTTTTCAAACACAGTCTGGTACATCCTCACTAATAAAAACTGATTGAGCATTACCATCTACAACTTCTCCATTTCTACTTGCAAAGGATGATATAACCTAATCTTTTGGACCTGGAGCCAAGACTGAATCATATCAATACTTTAATTATTGAGCTATGTAAATAATCTGTAACTGTTCTCAGTTAGTATTCTGCATTAAGTAGCTTCCTTTTCTGATTGAAGCACTACAGAGCTAAGAGCTTTAAAGCAGAGTTCCCCAACCCCTGGGCTGTGGACCGGTACTGGTCCATGGGTCATTTGGTACTGGGCCGCACTGGAAGAATAAATAAATTACATTATTTCTGGTATATTTATTATCTGAGTCTGGGATAAAGCATAATATCAACACTTCTTAAGAAACTAACTGAAGATTTTGAAATGCATGCAATACACAGCTGGCTTGACAGCCCTGCCTTCCAAAATAACCCATCTGCTGACACTTAAGCACTGACCACAGCCTTCCTCGTCGCTGTTGTCGATGCAATCATTTGTGCCATCACAGCGGGCCGTCTGAGAAATACAGCGGTAGTTTGTCTTGCAAGAGAACTCAGTCTCCTCATCGCACTTGTAGTCTGGACCCACTGCGGAGACAAGGTGACAGAGACATTAGGCAAAGGATGGAAGGAAAGTGGTAAGATTAGCAGTGAGATCGAAAATAAAATGTGCGAGGTAACAAGAGGGTGAGAAATAATGAGGAAGACTGAATTGAGATAGAGCCAGACAGAGTAATTAGAAGCAGAAGGACGAGGAGGAGAGGGAGAAGGACAGATAGACTGTGCAACTTAAATTTAGAAAAATCAACACTACGTGCAGCTTCATTAATTCACCTAGGTTACTCCCGGGCTGTGTCTAAATCGATTGTGTATCTCTGAAACAGATAAATCAATGCTTGATTAAACGCGCTCATGTTGTTCTGCAAAGTGCACTGCTATTATCAGTTAAGGTGCTCCTTTTTGTGCTTATCACAGACACGCAGGAAAACAAAAAGAAATCATGGTTGGCACATATTTAATTTGCGTGACAGCCACCATGGCTTTATTTTTCTTGCAATTTCCTGATGTCCCACTTACTGCAGATTTCATACGGCTCATCAGATCTATCTCCACAGTCGTCCTGGGCGTCACACACATAGCTTGATTGCACACAGCGGTTGTTGGCACACTTGAACTCTCCCGGTCGGCAGGTCTTCTGGGAACAAGACTCTGCGTCCTCGTCACTGCCGTCCGAACAGTCAATTACTCCGTCGCAGTGCCAGGAAACAGGGATGCACCTCTTGTTTCTACACTGGAACTGGTTGTCCGCACAGCGATGATCGCCTACGAGGACAGGAAACGGATTTAAACCTAAACCTAAAAGAATCACAGTTTAAAAGCTTTTACTGGGCAAATGTAAAGCAAATTTTTCCCCAATAGATTTTCAATAAAATTTGAATTTCTGGTGAGTTTTTTTTGTTCACTTTCAGAATTTAATGTGTATTATCGTACTGCAGAGAGCAGCATCCTCATCTGAGTTGTCAGGACAGTGCTGGTGGCCATCGCAGATCAAGCCAGGGTAGGTACAGTTGCCGTCTTGACACTGGAACTGGCCAATGGGACAATAGCGAGGTGGGCAGGTCTGAGGTTCATCTGAGCCATCGCCACAGTCCGACTGGCCATCACACTTCCACCATATAGGAACGCACCTAAGAACAGGAGAAAATACAAAAAGGTTTGAATACATTTTTTTTAAAGTGTCGAATTAATTATTATTATTATTTATGGGTTACAAGTCTGGGACTTTGTCACTCTACCCCTGATGATGACTAATATGCTGTACTTTAAAATGTAAATGATTTTCTGCCACACTAACTTCTCATTGTCCCCACAGCGGAACTGGGTGCTGGAGCAGTCAGCAACACATTGGATCTTAAAGCCAACAGCCAAGGCAATGAAATGATCCGGACACTCGCAGGAAGCTTGCTGCCCGCCAGGCGCGATCAGACACAGATGGCTGCAGGTCAAATAATGGGACGAGCAAGGGTTCTCACCTGGGAAATAAGTTGATTAAAATTAATGGATATTCTGCAGTCCATTGAGATGCTCGAAATATAAAGAGTTGTCGGTTACATACTTTGAGGTTGCCTGTAGGGATGGTAGACGTGAATGTCGTGGGGGCGATGCGTGTTGTTGCCCATAACTGTACGCCCCTCGCCAGTGTACTTATGGGCTTTTTCCACAGTGTGTGTGTTCCAGTCCGTCCAGTAGATCCAGTCCTCAAACAGAGAAACAGCAAATACGTGGGGAAGTGTACCGGCAAAAGCCCGGTGCCGATTCTGGCCGTCCATGTCTG
Source organism: Bujurquina vittata (assembly GCA_015106715.1). Taxonomy (NCBI): domain Eukaryota; kingdom Metazoa; phylum Chordata; class Actinopteri; order Cichliformes; family Cichlidae; genus Bujurquina; species Bujurquina vittata. The sequence goes on along the minus strand of VUQK01006897.1, from coordinate 9,641 downwards.
CAAAGCTAAGATCCACAGGAAGGTTAATACACAATGTGACAAATTTACATGTAAGGCCATAAAGTGAAGTATAAGTGCAGATAATTCAGAGCAACACAGAAGCAAAAATTATATGGGATACTTTCTGAACTCACTCCAAAAAGTTAAGATGGGAGTCAGCAAAGAAGATCTTGTTGGTGGTGTAATCTATAGTTAGAGCATTGGGCCACTCCAGCTTGGTTGTGATGATGGCGCTGACATTTGTTCCATCCATGCCAGCTCTGCCGATGTACGCCGTGTCACCCCAGTCGGTCCAGTACAGCCACCTGGGAAAAAGAGTGCAGACGCAAAGAGGAATTGAGGAAAAGCCGGAACAAAGGATTGGGAAGAAAATGAAATGGATATTTGACATTTTAAAGAGCAAACTGCAAGTAATGCCTGATACAATTTTTCTGAGGAGCTTTTAAAAATAGCTTTGATTAACTTTCCTGCTCTTGATCTAAAGCAGAAAGCATTGGTCATTGTCTTACATGAACAACTACACACATTTTGTTTAGATCTTCTGTGTGTGTGTGTTTGTGAGTGTGTGAATACCCATATTTAGGGTTGACAGCAACAGCGCGAGGTCGGGTGATAACGTAGGTGTGATTTTTATCTGTGAAGTGCCCTGACAGCAATTTCTTCTGGTAGCGCCCATCCAGCTCCATCACATGAACTGCGCCGTAATAACTATCCACCCAGTACAACTTCCTGCAGGAGACAACAAAGCAAATAAACCATATAGTTTGTCCAGCTGAGTGGCTCCAGCTCAACTAGATACAATGACAGTCGACTGCACAAGTAGCAGAGTTTGCATGACAGTTGAGCAGACATTGTCAAACTGTTTCCACAGTAAGCTGTTTGTGAAAAACATAGCTGCAAAGTTTATAAAAATGACCCCATTCATATACATTATTTCTGTATGTGAACACAAGTGTATGTGTTAACTCAGGATGTTGTGGTGGCACACTGATTTGCTGCAAACATCTGCAAATTTGCAGTTGGTTTTCACATAAATGTATGTGTGAATGACTTCTTGTTGCTTAATAATCTTAATACCTAATGGATTATTACCTATTAAGTTTCCCCTAATTTACACACCTGCCAACCCAGTCCAGTGCCAAGCCTTCAGCTCCAGCTATATTGCTGCCCACCAGCGTCACCCTGTCGCTCCCATCGAAACGCATCCTCTCGATCTTTCCTGCCCCTGCATCCAGCCAGTACAGCCTCTTCTCATAGTGATCAAATTCTAATGCCACCGCATTGGTCAGGCCCTGCAGGACTATACTTAAATGTGACCCGTCAGTGGTCAAATTGCGGATGTAGTAGCGATTGCTGTACAAGAGGTACGGGGCGATGCCGCTGTTCTGACGACAGGTGCGTCCATCCTGTTCACGGATGTACCCCGGCGCACATTTGCAGTGGTACGAGCCAATACTGTTCTCGCAGATCTGGCTGCAGACGGCGGGTGTGCTGAGGCACTCATTGAGGTCCTCGCAGGCTTTGCCATCTGGCATGAGTTGGTAGCCTGGGTAGCAGGAGCAGTAATAACTGGTGAGGGTGTCAGTGCAGATTTGGGCACACTTGTGTACCGCTGGGTCGAGACACTCATTAATTCCTGAAGAGTAAAAGATTTGAAAGGGTGTTTATTACAAGCAGCAGAAAAGTAGGTAAGAAATGTGTGGACTTATTATTATGTGGTTTTTGCCATTCATAAATTACATAAAAATGCACCACAGCTTCTCATTTCTGGTTGCCTCTTACCGCAGCCTTTTTCATCGCTGTTGTCCTCACAGTCCTTCTGTCCATTGCACACCTTATTTGAATCGATGCACTCGCCTGACTTGCACATGTACTGCTGAGGAGCACATGTGGGCTGGGGCGTGGTGCACAGGCTGTCCGCCTCATCCGAACCATCCAAACAGTCATTCTCCCCGTCGCAAACGTAGAAAGCGTAGATGCAGGCTCCGTTACTGCAGGTGAACTGGCTGCTGCTACATGTATCGTAAGTACAGCCCAGCTCATCGCTGCCATCTCCACAGTCGTTCACACGATCACAGCTATGGAAGAGTAGTGATTCATTATTTGCCTATAAGAAAATTTGTTTCCGGACCAGTAGATTCAAATCTGCTTTTATTCAGTTACACTCATCACACTTACTGGAAGGGGATGAGGATGCAAAGCCCATTGAAACAGGCAAACTCGTTCATGTGGCAGGTCCGGTTGGGGCAGTTCTGGAGCTCATCAGCTGCATTTGCGCAGTCTTTCTCCCCATCACACACAAAGCTTAAAGGCACACAGCGTGGGTGTCCGGGGTACCAGGTTGGACAGGTGAACTGGTCAGAACTACAGGTTCGCTGGCCTACGGGTGTTGATTTGATATTAAAAAGAGCAAGCATGATGAAAGTGCATGTGTATTCTTAATTGAGATGATGAAATCGTGTCAAAATATCGAGTGGAATTTTTCAAGCTTTGAACACCTCACACAAATTAAGCACAAGCAGCCTAACGCTGCATGACTAAATATCTAACTGGTATCTCACCACACTGCAGCTCAGGAGCCTCGTCACTGTTGTCCCAGCAGTCATTGTTGCCATCACATACCAGTGACTCAGGGATGCAGTTCCCATTGGTACAAGAAAACTGGCCTGGACTACATGTTCTGATTATAGTTTCTGCAAAGCAACAAAGAAACAGCAATACTAAAGTTTGAAAAGAAACAGTAACAAATGTGCCCCCCTTATACAAAACACGAGACACTAAGCAAACTCTTTCAGCAAAGTCTTTCAGTTTAAGTTGTACCTATCAGCTGAGCGAATGCTGAGCACTCACCACAAGAGGGCGGTTCATCTGTCCCATCGGTGCAGTCTCTGATGGAGTCGCATACCCAAGATTGAGGGATACATTTTCCTCCATCACAACGGAACTGATCTGAAGCGCATGTACGCCCCGCTGTAACATGCAAAAAACAATTTTGCATAGGTTTAGATCTTTGTTCATGTGTAAAATGTGCATTCATTTCTCTCACTGAGTTCCCAGCTTACCACAGAAGAGAGGATTCTCATCACTGTTGTCCCCACAGTTGTTAAAGCCATCACATAAGCTTTCAGGGTAGATGCAAATGTTAGTGCTGTCGCACTTGATCTGGCCGTCGGGACATTTTCGATCAGCTAGAAAGATGTTAGAAAGACACCAGATCAGCTCATATGGACAAGGCCACTGGCAGCCCTTTGACACTACATACTATTATTATTTATTTAGAAATAAGGAATCAGTTCAGGTGTGAGTACAGCTACAATATCGGACTTGAAAGGAAAAGATGGAGTTAAAGCCCCCCCCCATCTTCTTTGTGCAGTAAGCATCTCATTGTCTATCACGATCAGTCCATCACTTAATTAACCAAACAATGGCAAGTCTCACTATTACTCACGGCAGTTGATTTCGTCAGACGTGCCGTTGTCTCGACAGTTGTTGTAGCCGTCGCAGACAAGGGCTGCACTGATGCAGCGTCCATTAGCGCAGGTGAACTCAGTAGTGGGGTTACATGTGGGGAAGGGGCAGCGCTGCTCATCACTGTTGTCGCCACAGTCATCTGTGTAGTCACAGGTGTAGCTCATTGGGACGCAGCGCCCATTGTCACAGGTGAAGTCAAAGGGTAAGCAGGTGTGGAAGGCTGAGGGAAGGGTTAAGAGGAAGCAACTATAATCTAGCAGTAGAATAAGCCTGTAATCCTGTGTTACCAATATAAAAAAATTCCCAGCAGGAATTTAAAAGGAAAAAAAATTAAGATTTGTGTACAAAAATTGCAACTATATAATGAAAAAAGTCCAGATTTCTCACCACAAACTGTCTCGCGCTCATCACTGTTATCGTGGCAGTCATTGTAGCCGTCACACTTCCAACGTGATGAGATGCAGTTACCGTTAAGACAAGTGAACTGATCTTGCTCACAGCGTTTCCCAGTGTCTTCGATACAGTCTTTGCCGTTGTTTGCCAGATACCAGTTCCCCTCATGAGGACACTGGCACTCGGGGCCGACAGGACCTGCAGGTGGAATTATGAAAGATAAAGGGGAATTTTAAAATGCTGACGAACCATAGGGAATACAGATAACTGAGGCAAAGTTCCTTGTATAATTGCTCTCTTTTTCCTGTTGTCTGCTCTACAGCTTTCAGTGACAGTGCATCAAAGAGTCTGCTCTTACCAGAAACACAGACATGACTGCAGCCTCCATTGAACTGCTGACAAAAGCTGGAGCAAATCTCCTGCTTAGATTCAGCATAAATGTGGATGTCATTTGGTCGGTACTCCAAATTCTGGGCTATCACTGTGAAGCCAGAGCCATCATTCTTTCTAGCCCCAAAGACACTTCTTTCGGTCCAGTCGGTCCAGAACATGTCCTGCTCGTAGACAGTCATAGCAAATGGGTACGAGACACCTTGCAGAATCACTTCTCGGTTTTCACCAGCCAGGGTGGACCTCTCAATCTTGTCTCTGCAGGAAGCAATGGGGGAAAAAAAGAAAATCTGCTTCAAATTCTGTCTCTCCTACATTTTAATTTAAATTGGCATAACTGGACATACAATGAGGAGTCAGCCCAGTAGAGCATCCTGTCCTCGTAGTCTATAGTCAGTCCATTGGGCGTTGTGAGGCTACTGCTGATGATGGCGGTCCGGAAGTTTCCACCCAATGTGGCCTTCTCAATCTTAGCTGGAGAACCCCAATCAGTCCAATATAAGTAACTGGAGAGAACCATCAGACACAGTAATAAGGGGGAGCTCAAGCTTATACTTGATAGTGCACCTTTAATATCTGTAACCCATCTTCAATCCTTGGACATTTCCTTATGAAATTTTAGTTTGCTGCTTTTTACCCATAGCATGGATCAACAATGATGCCTCTGGGCCGGTTTGCAGGGGCTATGATGGAGCGGTTCCCCCCATCTACTCCGATCGACTGGACATTACGTTTATAGTAGTCAGTGAAGTAGAGACGCTTGTGGATCCAGTCATACGCCAAACCCTCTGGATCATCCAAATCTAAACAGTGATTAGAGGATTGGAGTTTAAATAAATTTGCAAAAACAAACAGCACAAAAAAGAGAGCACAAAGAAAATGAGAAAACAAACTTAACTCACTTGAGACAATAATGACAGGAGGGCTGGTGACAGATGTTGTGGTGATATAGCCAATCCTGCTCCGACCTATCCCCATAGACTGCGTGAAGAAAATTCGCTTCTCTCTGAAGTCATAATCCAGCGCCATTAAGCCGTAGTCCAAGGTCACTGTTGGATAGGGCACGCTATGATCTGTTGGGTCCAACCTCAAGCTATTCAGCGTATAGTCTGTGGTGAAAATTAGGAACTCATCTTGTCCATAACCACATGTTACTCCATTACTAAGGAGTGTACCGTGGGCGCAACCACATTTAGGCTGCGCCTCGTCTGGAATGGCAAAGCAGAGCTGCTGGCAGCGTCCGTTGTTTTCGTGGCATGGGTTAAAGCCCACCAGGTTGGCAGATGTAGGCTGGACATGTGTGTCAAAGATGGTGACATCCATCAGCTCATCAAGATTATCTCGGATTACCTGGTACCACAAAAAATTGTTGTTAGGCAGCAGAGGCAAAGCATTATGTAGATACATGAATTATCAATAAATGCCCACAACTGGTTCTAACTGCTATCCAAATCGGATCCTTTTATAATGCTACAAAATCAATTGCAACCACTTTCTTAATTTCCTCGACCCTCTTACCTGCTATTGCAGCTATAATATTGCTACTGCTGCTAACTGTTAATGACTGCTAAACCACCATGACTCATGGATCTCTGTTCCTGAAAAGAGGTTTTCTGTTTTGTTCAATTTTAAGAAAGATTATTTTCTGATTGGACAGGACGTTCTTACAAGCCAAAGTCAGATTAGACTAGCACTAGAGCTATGATCTTAGCTACTAAACCAAGAATAATCCATTTTCATAAGTGGGCAATCCTTAAAATTATGTACTATGTAAACAGCCTCATCGCAAAGGCTAAAACTGTGTGTTTAATCAGGCAAATTCAATGTTCACCTCTGGCTGGTCGGTATTGGCTGGGTCCTTACTGGCCTGGAAGAGCTTTCCAAGCCTTTTATCCACCCACAGCATGTAGTTTCCAAATATAGCCAGTCCCATTGGAGATGGATACCGGCTTCCATACCGGATAATCTGCCTCTGTGTGCCATCTATGGCCATGCGGGAAATCATATCAAGAACATCATCTGTCCAGTACAGGAAGTCATTAGTGTAATCAACTGTTAGGCCACGAGGTGACGCCAGGCTCTCTGATGCCAGCACTGTGCGATTTGTCCCATCTAGCAGGGCCCGCTCAATCTTTGGCGTCTGGCCATCATCGGTCCAAAAGAGATAGCGGAGTTTGGGGCTGACAGCCACATCCCGGGGCTGGTCCTCAGAGGATTTAATGAGAATCATTCGGAAGGTGGTGTTGATGGCCATCACCTCCAAGTAGGTTTCAGTGTTATGAGCATTGGTGAAATACAAGTTATCTAAAAAAGTCAAGAGAGAAATTCTACATTATTTTTGTAGAGTCTTTAATAGAGGTGGATGATTTAAATGGTTGGTGGATGGTAGATCCATGCACATACTTGCAATCCAGTCAACAGCCAGGCCGTGAATGCCTCTTGTGCCAACGCCTGAAGGGAGGACTCTGGTGTAATGCCCTCCATCAGTTCTGGCCTTGAAAATACCCTTGTATGAGGAGTAGGTGCCGTTCTCAGTCCAGTATGCATAACCAGATTCAATATGGGCGTCCAGCTTGTTATGAACGGTATAAGATGCTGAGAACAATATCAGAGAGCACCTCGGCTTAATGTAAAATGATAATTATAGCCTATGCTACATAATATAAAACATGCTTGAACTTCATAATTCAAAACAATAAAAAGCCAACATACATCCGCCAACAGGTACCATAGCTTCAGAGTGGTCAGAGCTGTTTATGTGGAAGCCACGGATATACGTGCGGGTGGAGACAATGGCGAAAGATTCATACTGTTCACAGCGGGAACCATCTGGAGATGGGTTAAACCCTGTAGTGCAGGCACAGGTCTTCTGATTGCTGGGTTTGGGCAGACAGAGGTGCGGACAGCCCCCGTTGTTGGAGCTGCAGGCATTGCTGGTTCCAGCTGAGTCTGAGATAGAATAGACAGAGTGGTGGAGGTTAGCATGACTGGATCACATAAGCCCATATTTGACTGAAGAACTGAAAGATTATTAGATCTTCTCATTTTAAAAAGGTTTGGCAGTGATTTTTGTGCAATGCAGAATCAGTGATTTGGAACAGGAGAAAAATTTGCATCAAAACAGCAATAAGCCGAATTAAAGACACTTCTGGATTTATTTGAAAATTCACATACTGTCTCTTGCGTGCACTTTGAGACCATGGAGGCCAGTAATACCGCTTCTCATCACCACCATATTGGCACCATTGTCCTTGTTCACCCTCTCAATGACCTCATAGTCCAGGTCAGTGTAGTAGAGGTGGTTCTGGTAGATAGCCAGCCCCCATGGGTGGGACAGGCCACTGACCACCGTCACACGGCTTGCTCCATCCATAGTGCCACACTCAATCTGGGAAAATAAGAATGGCGAGCAAATATTAAAGCAAGTGATTACATTTTTGGTTAAAGTCTACATGTTGAGCAGGTAACCTGTACACACCACCCCTGTGCCAGCCACACCCCAGTACAGTTTTGTGGTGGAGATGTCAGCAGTAATAAATCCTATTCCTGCCATGTTGCCTGTGTAGAGGTTCCTGAGGTTGCCTCCATCCATGTCAGCGCTGCCAATCTTTGGAGGAACTCCGCTGTCTGAGCCCTTGTCTGTCCAGAACAACTTTCTGCAGAGGGAAAGTTCTCAATGAGTCATTCCACCACATATTATATGCATCACAGGAAACAAATATGAGGTGCTCTCAAGTCCTCTCAATTTTAAATTGCATGATAGTTGTTCAAAAAATTAATGGTAGTGAGGGCTTTGTCTGTTGAGTCCTTCCAACAGCAACTAAAAAGCATTGATAACTGTCATTACAAAGGAGTGAGAAAGAATACATTTATTTAAATGACACTGATTTGATCAAGTCATTATTCCAGTCATGCTACTGAAAGACAAAAATGTATTTATTTATTTATTTTTGAACACATGCTTTACCCTCGGGCTGGATCCAAAACAATTCCAATGGGCTCTCCTACTCCCTCTGGTTTGCCGTTAGAGGTGATAAGGGTCTTCCTGTAATGCTCACTTCCATCAACACGGATAACCTAAGTGAGACATTTGCTTTGTTACTTTGATGCTGACGGGGGGGGGGGGGGGGGAAGCCCTTTAAGAAAAAAAAAAAAAAAAACAAAAAAAAAAAAAAAAAAAATTCCTAAGGTATAATAAAAAAAAAATATAA
>VUQK01006894.1:49832-66271 GCA_015106715.1 Bujurquina vittata | reverse complement strand
TCCACTGTCCAAAGACATGCATGTTAGGTTAACTGGTCTAAATTGGTAAAGGTGTGAATGTGAGTGGGAGTATTTGTGGGTGTACCCCGCCTTTTGCCCTATGACTGCTCCAGCTGACCCACAACCCTGAATTGGATAAGCAGAAGAAAATGGGTGGATGGTCCTTACAGCTCTTATAGTTTTGGAAATACAACCTCAAGCCAATGACAAAACATGACATATTGCACTGTTTCATTATTTGCCTAACAAAAATTAACCCAAAATGCAGAAGCTGTGTAAAAAATTATGCCCCGCCCCTTAATGCTTCCATAAGAATAAAGATATATAAATATATATAAATAAAGAAGTTAAGTAGCAGTCAGGTACTAATCAAAAGCACTGATCATCAACAAGTGTGACCACTGCTATAAATACATGCATTTTGGTAGTTTGCTGATCTGGAGCATGCAGGTGTGTGTTAATGTTTCACACATTGCCAAGGAAGGAGGAAAAACATCAGTTGTCTTAATTGTTGCTGCCAGTCATCCCAAATTAATCCCAATGTCAGAGCAATGCTCAGAGAAACTGGCAAAAGCCCAAGAGCAACATTTCAGGATAACACAAGAGGAAAAAGACTGAACTAGTATGGTTTGTCTGGAAGGCTCACCAGGAGAAAGCCTCCTCTCTCTTTAGAAAGGTTTGCAGCAACGTTGCATCTGAACAAACCACAAGGCTTCTGGAACAGTGTCCTTTGGACAAATGTGGTGCCCTGCTGTGCACCACACCACACAACAGGACACGCACAGCAGCAAACAGATACACAACAGAAAGGCTGAAAAAGAAAATAATCAAGGCGTTGCAATGGGCCAATCAAACTCCAGACCTCAACTTGGCTGAAATGCTGTGGTGAGACCTTAAGCGAGCTGTGCATAAATGCCCGCAAACTGCAATGAAATCATGCAACGTTGTAGAGAAGAGTGGTCCAAAATTACTTCAGTGTGAGAGACTGATAAAGTTATACAGGATACAACGACTTCAAGTTAAAGATGGTTCTACAAGCTATTGAATCACTGAGTGTACTTATTTTGCACACAGTGCTTCTGTATTTTGGTTTTTGATAAATAAATAAAGACGTTTTGTACTGTACTGTAGTTCTTCTGTGGTTGTATTTACCTAATTTAAAGACCTGATAAAGACAAGCTACTGTTTTATTATGTCCTAATTTAAATCTAAAACCTTAGAATTGGAAGAAGGTGTACTTTCTTTTCCTGCCTGACAGTTTAAACCTGGACACACAGGGCTGGATAAATGTTACCACAAAATGTAAATACTCAAAATGGCTTATTGTGCCATGCGTTACAATACCCTCACAATTTTTAATAATAATAATTAGTATTTTTTTATGCCATACAACACATGACCCTTACATACAGTATGTGAGGGGAGTTTGAACATGGAAACATTATTTGAGCAAATGTTAAGGAAAGAACATTCACAAAGAAAAACTCAGAATACATTAAAACTTTAATCTTCACTTGGATTTTCCGCTACAAGACAGCCTGCGACTTAAGCTACAGAGGCAACAATGCTCTGCTCCAGTCATACAAACTCGTGGCAAAAAAGGGATATTATTACAGGATTTCACATGGTGATTTAGTAGCTCTTTACTGGCTTTCAGTTGTATCTACACTTTAATTAGTAGGCTTGTTAATCTCTATTGTTGAAATTCGACTTTGCAATACAGTTTGAAAATTGCTCACAACCCTAACTGAGGAGAATGGATCTGTTTTGTAGGGGGAGATAAGCTTTATTAATGTTGTTGCTGGTGTTCATTTATGAGTTATTGTCATTTACAAGTTAATATCCCATAAATATCAATGCCTACTAAATATCTGTGGCTGTTTGATTCTGTTTCCAGGGTCACAATGTGAATGTTCTGACTATAGACCACGTAACACCCCTTCACGAGGCCTGTCTTGGAGACCACGTTGCGTGTGCCAGAGCACTCATTGATGCAGGAGCAAATGTAAGTCCCATACTGGCCTGGTGGCTCTTTAATGCCGCTATGTTGCGCAGGCCAAATGAAATTTCCATGGCTGGGAAAATCTGGGCGAGGGTAACAAATGAGCAATGCCCTGCTTAAGTCACTGCAGAGCAATTAAGTTGTTGTTGTTCCTTTTCAACTGTACCCCCAGGCTGTTGCTATTAGTCAACTTGCATGATTAAATAAGGCCTAAAAATAAGAATAAAAAGAAAATGTGTTCACAGGTCAATGCTTCTACAATTGATGGAGTCACCCCTCTGTTCAATGCCTGTACAGTGGGCAGCGTGGCATGCACGGAAATTCTTCTGGAAAATGGAGCAAAACCCCAGAGTCTTGTGTACCAACCTTCTCCGATACATGAAGCAACCAGCAAAGGTATGTCATGACCAAAGATGTCACAAAATGCAGAAGCTGAGTTCTTCAGTTCTTTGCGGTTAAAATTAGTGTTGTGCGAATATGCATGTTGCACGGGTCTATTTGAAACATAATGAAAAAATGTTTCCCTGGAAATGAAGACATTGTTTTACACGGACCATCACTTCAAAGTGAGCCAGTGTTAGAGGACCACTCGTAAGAGACTTAAGATTGTGAAAGCCTGTTTTTGCTGATGATAGTCAACAATGTAATCAGTGACAGTGAACCAACATCACTGCAACTCTCCTCACTGCAGATCATGCTCGATCTCGTCTTTCGACCTGTTTTTGTGTCCTTTGCTGTGCTTTAAAGCACTTTCTTACCTGCACTGTGAAAAGCAGCTTTAGCTATAAATCCAACAGGGCCTGAGTAGACAGCTTGGAGAATTATTTTGCATTGTCACTTACGGATTACTGTCTTCACGCTTCATTACTTCCAGGACATTATGGTTGTGTAGAGGCTCTGGTGACTTGGGGGGCAGATGTGGACATGGACATTCCTCATCTGGGCACAGCGCTATATACAGCCTGCATCTGCCAAGAGCTTGAATGTGCCAGGAAACTCCTGAGGGAAGGTCAGCTCACAGAACTGTGTCGATGTTTACAGAAAAGTCCTTTGTGAACATATGGACTTGAGCACAAAGATTATAAACACAAAACAAATTGATATATAATAAATATATGCATGCTCGCAGGATTTTAGAAGCCTCTGGGAAAGGGAATAAAACAAAAAACATTTGGACCACAATATGTTAAATTCTCTACAAGGAGTATGACAAACAGTGAGACTGCAAATTGCGAAGTGCAAAAGGTGTAACAAACAGTTAATGAGAACTCTATCACATAAGAAACAGACAAACTAATTGCTTTATTAGCAGCAGTCCCAGTAAACAAGCCCTTAATACAAGCAGAACACACATTTCAATTTCAATAAGAAGCAGGACCACATTAATACCCAGCAAGCGACTGATAACATATGCAAGCTATTCGTGTGCCCATAATCACCGCAGTCTTTGAAATAAGGTAATAATTTAGGCAGGTAAAGAGAAGGTCAATTAAAAATAAGTCACAAAGTAACCAACACTAATTATATTTAACAGTACGGGTTTTTGATATCGGGGTTTTCTGATTGGACTGTGGATAATTAAGTTCCCCTCCATATAGGTGCAAATGTACAGAAAGGCAAATCCCTGGATTCACCCTTGCACGCAGCTGCAGAAAAAGACTGCACAGCTGTAGTAAAGTTGCTGCTGGACTTTGGTGCAGACATTAATGCCAGGAACACAGAGTTTCAGAGGCCAGTGGATGTGGCTCCACCCAGCAGTCTCACAGAGGGCTTTCTACTGCTTTATGAAGGTATGAGTTTAGATGTACTTTTTGGATAGTTTTGTGTGCAGTCAGTAACCTCTTTCTGACCTAGCTTTCGTCTCTTTCTGTTTCCTTTACGTAGCTACGCCACGGCTGCTTAGCCAGTTGTGTCGTCAGTGCATCAGAAACTGCGTTGGCCGCGACAGACTCCACCTTCTTTCCCATCTTCCGCTGCCCAACAGGCTCAAGAGCTACCTGCAGTACCAATAACAGGACTACCAAACTGTCTGCCTAAATGGGACTTACAGGAAGAAGCCTTGGACATCAAAAAAAAAAAATCACATCAATTCCACACACTGCTCCTAACTTTAATTTTAGCTTCCAGTCAATCCAGTAAAAGCAATTAATTTGAATTAGCCACACAGCCGAGTAGCTGACTGTACCAGCTGTGTTGAGCTGGCCTGATTCCCATGTGAGGATGTGTGGACCTGGATGAATGTATAGCAGAATGCTGCTAAAACAAACTTCCAGGCTTAGTTTTCCCTGGGGTTAATTATGTTTAAATAACGTTAATAATAAATATTTTCTGTTCTGCAGTGTTTAGAAGATACACCTTAATAGTCGTCAGTGAGTGATGCACTTTCAAAAACAAATTTCATAAAGGATTAGAATGTCATGTAAATGCACACTATAGACTGTATGTGAATGAATTTTCATCGTTTAATATTACACACTACTAGATTATTAAAATTAGTTTTGAAACCTGTGGCTGCGTTACTGATGGTGGACTCGGTGGTGGGGCGGTTGCACTTATTCAAACAGTTGACAAGTTTAAGCTTGGATTCCTGACTGCTGACAACTGCACAGGCTAACCCTCATGAACAGCTTCAGATGGAAAATGTGTGTAGCTGCACAGAGCTTTTAAATCATGCCTTAACCGATCATCCATCCATCCGTCCGTCCAGCCTAACAATTCACATTCATGCCTATGGGTAATTTGGAATCCCAAATTAACCTAACCCCACTAACGGCATGTCCCTGGAATGTGGGAGGAAGTCAGAGTACCCGGAGAAAACTGCTTTTATAATAATGTAGCAGCAGTTTGATGCAATTTTTAAAAAAATGTGTCAAGTCTGAGTATAAGGAATCATTTCAGTTTCATGGTTACATTACATGCAGTTGTGTGTGCTCTAATAATGTTTATTTGGTAGCACTGTTATTTATAAGCTTCATACATACAGTTAAATATATACATACATACATAAACCGTCCATCCTCTAGAGGGCAGCACACCACTACCGTCGTAGGATCAGGACCACAGAGCGCTGTTGTCATGGAAATGTAAACAAAACGGGCCGGCGCTACTTAATTAGCCCATTTTAAAAGAAACCGGAGAACTCGGCACGATTTCTGGAAGTCACTCGTCCCACAGCGATACAAACATCACTGCTGAGTGGATTTCATGGCTCAGAGCAGCATGTGTTACTCAGACTCTCCCAAGAAAACAGGACTGCCAAGAGAAGTGGTCAAATGGCTGCAAACTCTGGACTTGTCATTTTATCCCCAAAACGTGCGCAGGTAACTACTGTAACCGGGTTTGTGAATCAATTACAGAAGAAGAACATATAAAGGAGGATATGTGTATTTACATGCAAATGCAGAATAACAAAATATGAACCTGCACCTTTTTATGTATTCAGACCTTGTCCCGCATTTTATTAGCTCTTGTGCTCACTTGGGCTCTTGTGACTGAGAAAAAAAAAAGTTGTGCTCTGTGGATGTCAACTGAAACCCAAAGACCAGAACAGCAGCTGAACTGTTAGATAATGCAGTAGAAAAGGGGAATGCATGAATGTGCACAGATTATTACACTATAAAACGGACCTTTGCTTCCATTTATACCGATAAGAAGTGGGGATATTACACACACACACACACACACACACACAGAGGGAGCGAGCGAGAGAACATCAGCATTACTGTGCCCCCTCAGCTGAATTCTACTGATATATTTCAATTATAAGTTACATTAATTCATACAGTGTGGTAATGAAACCCTTAAACACCCACATCCCTGATAAGTTACACCTGTGTAAGCTCAATTTATTTCATTAACAGTAGTTTAGCGCTGCTGCAACAATTGCGGTACCCAGCATGACTGAGGACACTGAGCGGATGGGCCTATTCATATCAGACTTTGGGAAGTACCCGTTCATGTCTCTTTGAAACTACAAAGAGGTCATTCATTAGCTCTGGAGTTTTAAAGCAGATGACAAAACAGATGGAAATGTGTTGACAGTCTTCTGCACTCATAGTCAACTGTTCTAGTGTGATACGAGTTCATCGGTCCACTTCTGCAGCTAAAGAAAATGTTTCTGCTTTTTGTCTCCTGCTTTGACTCTGCAATCTTAGACATATTTGTGCACTTTTATAACCATGGCTACATTTCTCTGTAAGTGTGCTATGCATGTAAAATTTTAATTACGCATTCTGGTTCACGATTGTGGTTTAAAGTAGCTTGTTTATCCCTAAAATGTGTTGTGTAACCTGTAAAGGTGGCCCAGTGTATAGATTTAGTAATCCTATGAGGCTTGCAGTCTTGTAATATTCTTTAAAATGTAAATGCAACAGGTAATGTGTGCATTTTAGTTTATAACCTCTGGAAGTAATATGTGTGAGTGTGATTCCATTTATTTTAATGAAAAAGTGACTTTGAGCCAAATGTCTCACGGTCAAAGTTGCCTGCAGTTGTGGTGACCCTGTATCTATACACATTTCCAGCATACTGTAAACGCCAAGCTGCAACCTAAATTTTTCATTTGTATTCATTTCCTAATTTATATACAGTATATAAAAAATTCCTACCATGTGCCCCATTTTTCCCTGTTTCTCCATTTAAAGACATAATAAAATGTGCTGAGAATAACTAACATGAAAGAAGCAGAGGAGCATGTGAGGTTGATTAAAAAAGGAGAAAGCAAAGATACCAATAAATCTGCTATGAGGATGAATAACGAAGCACTAAGACAAATTCCACTGCTAGAATCAGTAAATGCATATTGTTATCTCTATATTTCATTTCCAGAGATTTTTCCAGCGGTTACCTTGTGGCACAGATATTTTCTCATTATTACCCCCGGGACTTTTCACTGCACTCGTATGACAGAGGAACCTCGCTTCCTGCCAAGCAGAGGAACTGGAGCCAGATAGAGCGGGTGAGCAGAGGAAAATATTCAGAAATATAATGAGCCACGGAGAAATGCCGTTTTATTCACTGCAATTGGCGTGATGCCAAAATGCATTTTCAAGGTACAGTGTGATATTTGAATACTGTTCAAGGTTCTCTTACATATTGCAGGCTATTGAAATAGCATAACTAAATGCTTTTGCTTAACCTGCAATACACCAGGGTCACAGACAACTTCTGAGCGTCGATCCTTAAATATATAGGCTAAAGTCCCACTGGGATGTGACATTTTCAGTACCTACATGTGCCTAAATCATGAAGTGGTTTCCTTCCCCAAAGTGTTGAAATATAATGCACAGTGTTTATTGCTCCAGGCTTTAGAGAAGCAAAATCTGTACTTGAAGGAGGACGCCGTTGATGGAACAATCCATTGTAAACCGCGAGCAGCTGAGCTGTTGGTGCAGGAGGTTTACACTATTTTAACTAACCGGAGGTAAGTTTGCTGCCCTATATGTAACATTGATTATGTAACACTGACTATTTCTTGTATCATATTTGTAACTAGACATGTAACAATATGAGTGTTGTTTAACACTCATTTATTATTCATGATGCTGAAAAGATCCCGAGCAATACTCTACTCTCACAAATATTTGCTTAGCAGTCCGAGTGACGTGACAAAGTACTGTAACACGAGTAATGTTTCCCGTTTAAGACTCAGGGACGTAGAGGGCCCGGAGTCAGACTTCACAGACGGAGAATACCAGAACCTACTTCCCACCCTGGCTCGCTCCACGGCTTCACAAGCCATCAAGAACAACCTGACAGTAACAGAAATCAAGGCTGTGCCTGATATAAGCACAAACCAGAAGAAGGCAGAAAACATCCTCCGCAGGCACCTCGAGCACAAAGCTGTGGAGAGGACTCTCAACCCTGGTAGGTCATCTGTGAGTATGTCAAACTGTATTTCAGATTCAGTTTCAATCATGAATTTTACTTCATTATGTCTGTGTCAATAGCTGTAAATAGAGCTTACATATAGGCATACTGCATTAGGAAAATCTTAGCATATGTAATAACTGTGTAATTTGCAGCAAGACCAGTTTAGAGTTTGCAAACATAAGTTTATTTGTGTTGAGACAAAGTGAATAAATCACATTTATTTGTGGAGAAATAGGCTCATTGTGACAATATCCTTTGTTTTGAGTACAGGACGTTTTAAAGTGAAGCCTAAGCGAAGCCAGCCAGCTCCCCAAAATGTTGTGCCACCGAGCCAGATTGGATAAGCGCTCCAACACCTGTTCACCTGGAGGCAATACATCAAGTATGCACAAACTCACTTTTTTTTTTCGTTTTGTTTGTTTGTTTTTGCAAAAGTAGACTTTGTAAAAGTGTGAAATGCACCAGTTGGCTGCAGCAAACTTTGAGGTAAATATTGACACCTGTCCCCCAGTGGTGGAATAGCTTGGTCTCAGCTGCTTACAGCGAAACTGTATAGCAGAAAAACGGTAGAGCCAGTCGCTGCACAACAGCTGCTTTTAAAAAAAACAAACAAACCAAACACTGATTATGTACAAGTAATTATTAAAGTTAATGTTTTTGAATATTTCTTTCTGTGGTGCTGGATAAACTATTGCACAGAACATATCTGACCTAAACATGTAACTGTACCTGCACCTGACAAACGTGTGTCGAGAGCTGTGGTTTTCATCAACATGGAGATAAAGGTGCTTCAGCCAGCCAGACATCCATTGGTTAATTATTTAAGTACCCAAATGAATAACTGCTCTGTCACCATTTTATGTGTGAAGTGATGAATATATTTTCACAGTTATTCAAAGTCCTTTTCAAACCACTATGCCTCACAAGTATTTACCTGAATGTAATTTGATATGATTTGATTTGGATGATGCATGATGTCATTTCTTGTTATGGCTTATATAATGTTAAAATGCCTCCACCATAATATATGGCCTATGTTCGTTTCTGCCAGTAGGCGGTAGCATTACATCATACGATTATTTCTCATTGGTCTGTGCAGAGCAGCTATAGGTGTACCATTTGCATTATATGCAGTGTATGCAGTGCATGTACTGAGCTGCCTTCCTGTTCACCTGTGTGTTTTTAAAAGGGTTTGATAATGAAAGGAGATCTCATGTGCTCGTTACTGCATTTTCATCCCGGCACCGCAAACATCACAGAGCCTCAATCTGCTTTCTGGGGAAATCATCATTAGAAACCTGAAAAACGCTGATAAAATATGCTCCAATAATACATTCACAGATTCCTCGACTGGTTTGGAAGTCAATGTGACATGAAGACACGGATGTGTTTCTCTGTCTTTTTTTTTTTCTCCTTACATTATTATTAACTGTCCAACATTTTGGCTCTTGGTTACATGTGTTTCAGCATTTTTGTGGACTGCAGTGTTTATGTTTTAGAAACACCAAGTGATGAATCACTTGGTTTGCTTTTTTTTTTCCTGTTAAATGCTGTTAACCAAAGACTGAGGATGCTTTGCTGTTTTGTTGTCAATATGTCAATAAAACTGTGCCCACAGCGACACAAGTAAAATGTGCTGACACATCTTCATTTAGAACTGCAACAAAACAAGCTGAACAGTCATGATTGTGGGTAGAAATAAACACCATATGTTCAGTTTAATGATTGTGTAGCTCCGTACCAAAGGGTTTTTTAGGAACTTGTCTAAAAGAACAGGATACACGTGATTTTTCTACGGTGACCTACACATTTCTATGTTTTTAGTCATTTAGTGAGTCAGTTGCAGGAGCATAAATTATTATGTTCTGGGGTGTGCCGCCAGCTTCATACAATCTATGCAAAATTCCTTAATTTAATGCAATGGATAACGACTGTAACAATCGGCCTGAAAGTGGAGGTAAAATAATGTGATGCGAAATGTTATTGTTATTTATTAGGCTAATAAACTTTATTCACACTTTTATGCTC
The DNA here is from genome assembly GCA_015106715.1 of Bujurquina vittata. Classification (NCBI taxonomy): domain Eukaryota; kingdom Metazoa; phylum Chordata; class Actinopteri; order Cichliformes; family Cichlidae; genus Bujurquina; species Bujurquina vittata. The sequence continues at coordinate 56,370 of VUQK01006894.1, read as the reverse complement.
AAATTTGAACTCTGGACTTTTCTGAGAAGTCAGAAATTAATTAAGCACAACAGTCAACTCCTAAAATGAATCTCTCTTTGTACAAATAAATAACTAATTTGGCACCTTAATCAAAAAACGTGCTTTACCGTTTGTTTCTTTTTTGCAAAACAGTAAATTTCAAAATTCATGGATAACAGCAAAAATTATATTTTTGCAATAAAAGTATCATTTTGATTAAAGGATACTAATTTAGGACACTTGTAGCATAAACCTTAGACTAATACTGTAAATCTGTTAAGCACTGTATATGTAAAATACTGCATTAGCCACTGTGTGGTACTTACTACAGAGATCATCTGCATGAAGTGCATCATCTTGCCATAGTAGTCCTAAAGAGTAACTAGCCTAAGCCATGTTTTTAGTTATACATCCATGACGTGGTCGGTGCTCAACAAAGACCTATGACCCATGGCAAAACAAATTCATATCTTTTTTTTGTGTTTATTTTTGTTTACTAATTGGGACACATTTGTTTGTTTGTTTTTCCCTGGTGCCAAACCTATTCAGATTCACAGAGATCAAGATCGCTTTGATGGTCCCAAATCACCGAGCTCTCATGGATGCTCACAGTTGAGCTGTAAAGCTAGTGAAAAATAGATGACAGGATGATAAGTGTTTCTGGCTGACTGCCTAGCTTCTCATGTGGTGCAAGAGCCTAGGCTTTTAATAGAGAGATAGGACAATGGTGCACTGATATGATCACCATAGCCTCAACAGACCATTAGCTGCAGATGACCATGAGATTTATTTGTGGCACGGCGATGCATATCAATCAAATAAAATAGCTATTCAAAAACAAAAATGTTTTAACTAACTCTTTATCAGAGTTCTGCCAGGTGAGTTCTTTAAAGTTTGGTTGTTGAGCTTTTTTTTTTTTAATTTTTGGATTGGCTATGGTGGTAGTCCCACTTCAGGGGACCACAAGTCCTCAAGGAAGCTCTATGTCGGGCTATTGTGAAAAAACAGTATAAATAGCCCCAAAAATAAAAATTTACCTCCGACTTACCGCTTAGAGAATCTGAATGCACTTCTGATGTGCTCACTGAAGTATATCACCGCTGACTTGAAGTAAAAATGAAATAATGATAATCCTTAATGCAGACAATGGACATAAATAAAAACTGGACTACAGTGATATAATTGATATAGCACATAATCTTCATTTAGAGGAGGAGGATATGCAGAGCATTGGTATGACAGAGGAGGATTTAAATCTGTGCTCATCACACAAGAAAACAAGGCCTCAATATGAAGTGGAGGCAATATGTTCTGTTTTTTAATTGAAAATTCAAAACATATCTAAGTTATGGCATAAAATGATGTATGCCAGTCTCATGATGCAGGGCTATAAACTTGTGGTATGTAATTTTTTTTTTCTTTTCATACAGGCTGGTCCAGTGTCCTATGCAAGAGGTAATAAAGGAAGCACTGAAGCACCTTTTCTTAGTATTTACAGAATTCAATGAGCTCTTGTTATGACTGCCAAGGAGATGCTTCCAGGTCACTTCACCCAGTTAGCAACATTCCTAAACAAAACTGAATACATGACTCACCTTGTCATAGCCAAACCTCAGATTCGAGGAGGATGCAGAGGTTTTCATCTAGAGCTTGTGGAACACTGGACCAGCCATTTAGCCCTTTCATTAATTCTTAACCAAATGTACTTTGTAAACATGGAAAAGGCATACACTGCATCTCTTGGGGTGCCCTCTGAGGGGTCATATGGCAGTATGAGGTATAGGTGATGCTATGGGCCAATTGGGCCATGTAAAAATGCAATGAAAGCTTGGTATGCATTGCCTACAACAAGCCAGACCAGTTTCTGGTGGGTGTTTGACTCTGCAAGGACCAGGCAGGTATGCACAGTGGACTGTGCCACTGATTCTGTCCTTAACTTTTATGGACACAATCTGTACTGGAGGAATTATGTTGTCATCACTGGCTTGGAAACACTTCATGGACCCTTTGGAAGAGCTTGAAGAGGTGGCCCAGGAGTGGGAGGTCTGTGCAGCTCTGCTTAGACTTCCACAACTTAAATAAATGGATGGATGAGTGAAAATGTCAAAATCTGACATTTGAGCATCTCCTGTGCTCATGGTCTGGGATTGTCCACCCTCTCTCCCTAACTGTCAATGGTTGGTAAAGCCTCCATTCCTGCCTCACGCATTGGAGCTGAAAGCCTGACCTCCTTAATTTTTCAGTGTCTTTTGATTTTCCTCAGCTTGACTAGGCGTGAACACAAATCAGCACTTAAGATGGAGCCCGCTGTCGCCTGTTGATTCCTGCAGGCGAGCACTGGAATTTGGATTTTCAGTCTCGAGCTTCACATTCAGATGCTTTCGTTTATACCAACAGATCCAGAATACTAGACACAACTAGTGAGTTCATATAAATGCAAAACAAATAATTGTACTTTAAATGCTAGTACTGCTTTTATAATGCTAAATAAATTAACACTGATAATGACAAGTAAAATGGGCTGCTTTACATAAAAAAAAAGCCCCAGCCATGGTTACAGGATAGTGTTTATATGTTTATTCTGCATCAGCATGCTTCTCCTACTCAATATCTATGGCCTGGTTGCTATGGCAACTAGCAAGCCCATTCTGGAGAACAACCAGGACACATTAATAAGCTTACAGTGAGATTTGTTTCCTCCTCCTTTGGTCATAAGTACGTGCAGTGGCTTTAGGATTTCAAGACTCATATGCATGCATAAAATATGGAAGACCATTAATTTATGATAACATGCACTTGAATTCACATGCAAAATGTGCTGCATCTTTGCTTCGAGCATACCAGATAAATGATCTTATAAACCGCCGCTGCTTAAAATGCCCTAAGAAAGTGTTTCACCATCTGCTGAATTTTCCTATCAGCTTTATGGCACTCTGTGAAGGAATCTCTTGTGGCGAAGCGATGCAGCAGAAGGGGGAGGTCAGCGCCGTGTTGGAAGCATAGACAGAACCGCAACTAGCCAGGGGGGGCTCCACTAACCAGTGGAGCTGTATAAGTTAAGGATTTCCCCAAAAAAAAAAAAAAAGAAAAAAAAACCCTCCCCCAACAGCAAATCTCCCAACCACAGCCACAGCAAGTTAGCGTGTGGCTGTGCTATCCAGGCCAAGGGTGGGGCACTTTGTGTGTGTCTGTATGCTGGCATGGACACAAATGTATTCAAATAAATACATAAATAATAAGTTGAGTATATGCTATTACTTACAGCGTTCGCTCTATGTGTTCACTGTTCATTCTACTGCTATTTATCTGCTTTTATACACTTTCAATTTATCTATGTATTAGTCACCGAAGCTGCTGACTTAACAAACGTGGGAGGCAAAACTTAGGTGCAAAATGAGCATTTTTTTATGTGCAATTTGCAAACAATAGCACTTAAATATTAAAATATTTATCCTACGTGGGTTCTCTCCATGTACTCCAGCTTCCTCCCAAACAGAGGCACGTTAGGTTAACTGGTGATTGTCCATGTGTGTTCATTTTTGTCTGCTTCTCTGTGTTAGCCCCAACAGAAAATCTGCTCAGGCTGTGCCCTGCAACTTGGCCTCTGACATCTGGGATGGGCTCCAGCCCATTCTCATGGCCCGGACAAAAATGGATAGATTAATCGATACTCCATACCAGATACAAATGATTCAAAACTGTATATTTTCATATAGTTTCAGCAGGTAGACAATATTTATTTTCCCCCTTCCTATAGGCTGACTAGAAATGCATGCGTTTGGATTCTTGATTTTTGTTTGTATACCGTCTGCAATTCCATTATAGCGTGTCACAAAGAGAAAATGGAGCAGCCCCTAAAGAGCAGGAGAGAAAAGCATCTACACAACGCTCTTGAAGAACAACTGTCTCTTGATCTCGTCAGAAAGCAAACGTCAAGAAGAGTCTACATATGCACAGCAGAGCTTTGAACTATTCGCCAGCGGGCTCTCAACGACAGCGCTGACATGCTAACAAAGAGAAGGAAGTCTGTGTTTGCCGTATTGACCTGATGGTGTTGAAAAGTTCATAAACAATAAACAAAACAACCTCTACAAACAGATATGTGAATATGTATTTACTGAATAGCTGAGGCGCGAGTTTGATGGTACCAGAAGCTTTCCGTTTTCCTTTTGTGGTCTGCTTCCAGTCCAGTCGTGTTGTCTAAAACTGAAAAAACTGTTTTAAATATTTATCTGCATGCGTAAACAGACAGAACAGGAAGCTTTTAGACAGACATTCATTATCTGCTGTCTGGATATTCTGGCTACACCACACTGTAAATGTTAAAAATGTTAAAATTGAGGAATTTGAGTCTGGACTGAAAGGGTGAACTCTGAATAAAAACATCACCATCCAATGAACCATGCTGCTAGAATGGCTAATAAACAGTTGCTGATAAATTTAATTTAAAAAAAGGTATTCAGTGGACTGGAGAATAGACCATCTGGTTGGATGATGAGCCAACGTAGGCTAATTGAATTATTCAACAACTTTTACATTAAGCAATTAAACATTAATAAAGCATTACATTTAAACATCAATAAATGATCACATAATTTTGAAACATTACCATAAAAACAATTATCTTTCTTTTATTCTGGAAGGACCAGAATAAGGTGAAGGATGAGTAAAAAAAAAAAGAAGAAATTAACAGGTTTAACTCAAATCAAAAGCAGGTAATTTACTGAACTTTTGTCCAGGAATAATTCTCAATCAATTTAAGTCAGCGTGTTTACTAGAATCACTCTTAGAAGCCTTCACTTGGCGTCTTGTCTATTGCCTCTCAGGTCCCGGCTGCAGCAGAAGCTTGGTTTCCCCACAGGGATCATTAAAGTTTCATCTAATCCACCTGTCTGAGCATCCATCCATCCACCCATCTGTCCATACCTTGTCAAGTCAGGTTTTATTTATACAGCACATTTCACTCCACAGCTGTTTAAAAATACCTTTCCCAATTACAGCTCCTTGCCTCCTGCCCATCCATCCATGCATCCATCCATCCCTCGATCGAGATATATATTTGCATGGCTATTTAGCCGTTGCCATTAACACTCCTGTATACTCATCATAGCTCCTTTCTGCAAACTATCTGCTTTTTAGACACAGTGTTCCATCCTTACTTGTCAGGCTGTTCCAAAATGTAATTTCTAGTATATGTACAGAAGAAATCCACTCCTAGAGAAATACCTAGAGCAAAATTGGTACATTTAAATTCACATCTTGAAATTACCAAAGGTGACTGCAGCGTCTAGACATGCAGTGTGCATTTAGATTTTAAGAATCCAATGACAACGCCTCAGTGACTGAATAATTTAATCTGTAGGACTAATAAGATTAGGACAATCCCATTTCGAAATCAGATGTACCCCCCTCCCTCATTTAATGAGAGGTTGTGTTAATGTGGAACAGCCACAGCCTCGCTCGGGAGGGGGGGGCTCGGTGGGTAATGGGCTTAACCATTCGGTCTGAGAGGGGGTGCTGTTTAGAGAGGGCAAGGCGAGTAATGGTGACCAACATTTGTGAACACAGCTGTTTACATGACACAGTGAAAAGGTCTCGATTCTGGCTTAGTTTCTTCCCCGCTGCTGCTTTTTAGCCTTTTAATTCAACATTTTGAAATGCATGTTTCTTTGTCACACATGCGCTTTCCTTCAAACCACAGAGACCACCCTCAGCTCAAGCCAGCCCCGCTACTCCTCTCCTCCTCCTCCTCCTCCACCAGGGACCAAGGAGGCTTTCTGCACTTGCCACAGCAGTTCGCAATGGACAGTACCACAAAGACTAAGTGATCCTTTGCATTTCCCAGTCACTTGACAGAAACTGCACCTGACAGCCAGTTTAAGCATTCAGAGAGAGAGAGAGAAAGTGAGAAGAGAAAAAGAAAAAAAGGAATAGATGCGTGGATTACTCCTTAAATACACAAGATTTTAAACCCGCACAGGACATTTTATTTACTAATCTCTAGTTACTCAAAAAAGAAGAACCAGCACAATGGAAGAAGACATGGATGAAGGGCAGACCCAGAAAGGTAAAGTATTTCTTTGCAGTTGGCACGTATATTTCTTCTTTTGTTAGTGTCAGTGGTGTCTTTGCAGACACTACTGCAGCACCCTCTCTGAATAAGAGAGCATCTGTTTGTGGTAATTCCTTTGTCCGCCGAGTATTAGCACTCCACTGAAAAGTGCACGTCTGTGTGTGCTGTCTGGGTAGTCAGAGGGGTGTGAACTGCAACAGCAAGGGCTGGACTGCCTTTGTTTGTTTGATGTAGCTTTCATGCTTGTCGTGATGACAGAGAGAAACACGAAAAGCAGGGAGCCAAACTGAGCTACTCCGGTCTTTAAAGCAGCAGCTTTCAGCTTCAGCCCTTGATGCTGTATGTTGCAGCAGTGCTTTGCGATATGCACTGTGCATTTGATACAGGAGCAGTTTTTAGTGTCCCCCCCCCCCCCCCCCCCCCATTTTGGGGGGGGGGTGTTGTTTTTGTTGGAGTGGGACATCT